>JAECUM010032105.1:0-25125 GCA_016617855.1 Megalonaias nervosa
TGTATTGTATTCATTTGTACCAATGACTATCTTGGCTTGACTTATAAATTGTAAATTTGAGATAAGTGTTGTTTTTTTAAGACTTCCCCAGTGATGAATAAAAAGACATTCCATATTAAAAAGAGTTACTGACAAAGGGATAAAGTAAGACGAGAACTCAGTCGAAACAAGATTCTAGTCTTTGAAAGAACTGTAATAACCAGTATATCCGGTTCTACATTCACAAAAATTTCATGAAAGGTGAAATTGAAAGAAAACCCACAAACCAAACGAGTAACGATAAATCACAAGTATTTTGCTTGCCTTGTGCAGTGCAGTTTTTTGACAATAGTAGACCATGTTTGCATGTTCTGACATAGCTTTTGGTTAGACAAGCATTGCAGTGTTTGACAATAATAGATGATCTTTGCAGGACTTAATTTAGCCTTTGATGAGACTGTAACTGCAGCTTTTGACAATAGTAGAACGTGTTTGCAGGCCTTCACTGTAACTTCTAGTGAGGCTCTCAGTTTCGTGTTTATGCGATAATTGAAAAAAAAAGATTAAAGGGTTTAGAAGATGGACATACACTGTAAGGAAGCGAACAACTATTTCTCAACACGCTTGCTGACCATTAATAGTCGAATCCAATACGCTGACACGCCATGACCAGTGAGGCTTGGGGCATTATAATGGGGTAAGTCGGATCCCCAAAACCTTTAACTGTCTATATAACAAACATGATTAGAGAATCCCCAAAGGCAATTAGAGGACAGGCAATGGCAATTAGAGAAGAAACAACATAAACAATAAACATTAGTAAATTAACTGGTTTTTTTATGACGATGATCTTGCTATTCGCTGGCTCGTGGGTTCGGTTTTGCTCAAAGATGTTCTTGTTGAAGGTTATTAATAGCTCCTCCATCTCAAATGTTTTACTAAGAATACTAACAGCTGTGGCATCCATAATGCCAATTTTGTAAAAACGAACTTACAACTGGCCACACCTGCGGAATGCATAATGCATTTGTTATTTTCGGCTCGGTCTATATTAAGCGTTTGCTTGATACCACGAAATACCATGTTGTATTTCTGGCAAAATCCAAAGACTGAGCTAAGGGGCAGCATCATTGTCACTTGTGCTGATCCATCGGTGTAGGACTTGCGCTTGCTATAGCCCTCGTGATACGATCTCGCTTTAGCTAGTACAATAATAGACTGTGTTTTCCCAAGCATTACAACAGTATTAGCTGCATTGGCCGGCGGAATAATTTCAATAGCATTACAAAGAGCAGTAAGAGCTGATCTAACATTATCCACATCAATATCAGCTGATGGCGATGTTCTGCATTGACCATGAAAAGGTGCTAAGAAATCATTAATTTTCGTGCAAGTGCCGGAATCATCAGCACCAGCTAAAGGTGGAATGGGATTGCCAATCCTTATTCGTTCAGCACTAGCAGTAGTTATAGCACCAGTATATTTATGAGGAAACATATTTGTTGCAATAGACCGAAATTAATCGTCGTTAAAGGATACTGTGTTAAAAATAATACTAGCATTTGGCAGATAGTTAGGAAGTTCTTCCACTGTTTGATTGGCAACTTGAAACTTGACCGATTTAAATACGCTCCAGCCGTTATTGACTAATTTTACCCACCCAAGAGCAGTGCCAGCCGCAGAAGCTGTGCCTGTTGCAAATACTTTAGTAGCATCTACTGCTGTTGGAGCTAAGTTTTGTGCTAAATTTGGGATGTTCACAACGACCTTTGAAAAATATTGCTCAAAAACAGCTTCGAATATTTGTGTTATAAACTTTTCTCCTCGTCTATATTAAATATATTTAGACAATCATTGCTTTTGCTAGCAAAAGGTGCTAGCGGTGGTTTGCTAGCGATGGTCCGCTAACTGTGATTCGCTGGCGAATTGACCTAAGATGCAGGAAATAGGTGATAACCTCGTTACTTAGATCGAGCTGCAGTCCCGATTGGTCACTAACGCAACTTGTAAGGCGTGATATAATGCTTTCATCGTTAATCGGATAGTAAATCACCTGACGTGGTGTTATTTGTAACAAAGAGCCTGGTTGAACATCTAGCGAAAAGCTATATATTGATTGGCCAGTGCTACCTCGCGCTGTATATGACCCACTTGCAACTGAGCAGTTGTAAGTATTGTGTTTACATCTGTGATATTCTCTGGCAGATCACCTTCGTGCGATCGTGCGTTGTAAGATCGATCAGCAAAGTCCAACAGCTTCCCAAAAGTAGTTTCCGTAGGAAGATCAACAAACGAACTATTATTTAGTGTTATCCATTCTCGCAACGTATTTTAGTTGGGCGTAACTCACAGTTATTGGCGGCCGTGGGATCTGTCTTAGACATTTCATACTTTATCGCTTTAAGTTCTGTATTGTTATAGGTGCCTTGCGTTATTTATATCGATTTCCAGTCGCTTGATGCAAATGTAAAATTGTCGTTGAATCCCGTCTTTACGTTGGTTATGACGTTCCAAACAGTGGCTGACACTAGCCCTATTTCATAAGATTGATAAGGCTTGATTATCATAGGCGACTAGTAGGCCACATTAAAATTAGCCCTGTTTATTTGGTCTGCGAAAAAATGAACAGCAACGTCGTTGACATCATTATAGAAAATACAGGAGGAAACGTATTTTGCTAGCAAAAGGACTAGGCCCCCAGGTGTTTGTGCAGCACATGGTACTCGTTGGTCGTTAATAATCCAATTGCCCTAAAATGTTCCAGAATCATCACTATTTTATAATCAAATTCCATCCCGATTTTCCAGATTCATTAGAGAAAATCAGTAGCATCAGGCGATTAACAATATCCGCTTCCAAATCAAATATCGTTATGTCAAAATCAGTTCTTTGTTGAAGTTGACTTATTCACTGGCTGTATATTTTCCTTATATATGCTTCCAAAGTAGTACTATCATTGTCATATCCATCAGCGGAATCCTACGTTTTAATTAATGTGTCAAAAGTACCTTATTTTCAATATTTTATACAAGCTCCTCTCATCAGCTAATTCCTCCACACTGTTCGCGGTTATACTATTTTCTCTGCTACCCCCCAACGATTCTTGAAGTTGGATCGAGATTATTAATTATCTTCCTTAAAGTATTGGCTTTAATACATCTAATGTTGCCGGCTGTAATATCACCCTCTATAGATGTATATATAATTTATTCCGATCTGTAAAACTACGGCTCATCGCAGAAGCACTGAGTACCACATATTCCCCGTAATTAATAGTCCTTATTTTAATTGTGGCCAGTGGATCATCAGCTTATGGCTCATTCGTTTGTGAACTACTGGGTCCAGCTTAGGATCTGGTTCATTTAGCAAACCGAGCTCAGTTAGTTCAGTCTCTATATCAGGCTTTTGAATAAGTTTATATTTTTCATGTTTATCTGCGGTGTTCCTGTCATACTTTTGTATGAGTGCTTCAAACCCAGCGGTATACGTTCTGCTGTGCGTTTCGTTATTTTTAATTTTATTTAATACGGTGGCGCATAAACTAGCGATAAGAAAAGTTATATGCTTTTTACATAGTTACATCTATTTCATTATCACTAGCAATATCACAATATCATGCAGCCGACCAATAGCGAGATCCAGCTAACCCACGTTTAGGCTTTTGCTTTCTTTAACATTCAGAGATGCTATATTAAATCTGGAGGTTCCCTCTCTTACTGTTAGAGCTTTCTCATATTTAAAAATAAAATCCGTAAATTTTATATCCGTACTTTAGAATTAAAGTCTGTTAACATAACGTTTTGTATTCCCAGAAGTAATTATCCGGACGCTGGACCATAACCCAAGCATCCGTTTTTACTTAATTACTTTTTTAATTCCCAAGCGAGTTGTTTCTTTTTCCTTTTCTATTTTATTTACCTTAGCATCTAGCACAGTTGTTTCCCTACCTTAGCCCCGATTGTAGCAATACTGGTACCAAACTGTTTTTTAATAGCCCATAATATAACTTTTTCAGCAATCTTCTGTTTGTACCTCAGGCTCTTTGCCTCGGTAAGTGGTTTAAAAAAATTCCTCAGCTGATAATTGCGCTATTCTTGGACCTTTCTCTTAAATGCCGTTCTCACTGAAACAGCTGTCTTCATTAGCTCAATTGGTTCTGGAGTCATTTTACATTTATTTTTTGACAAAACTTGTTTCGTCCTTTGTAAACAGAAGCGGCAAAAGGTGCTGGCCGCCTATGCCTTTCGCTAAGTCTTTGTCGAAACATTTGATTACTGTCTTTGTCGAATTTATCAAACAAAAAGATGCTGAGAGGTCCTCGCCAAGTAGCTTCTCGATATAGCCCAGCAAATCTTTCCTTAGTCACATCTCCACATTGTTCTCGTGCTATATTACTAACATCCGTATTATCCAGGACGAGGAATAATGTAAAGGAGCCCGAATTTCTTCGTTAAATAAATAGCATTGAAACGCTTATTACGTGACAGTGAGAAATACTACTTGGTTTTATTAATTGTTTTATTGTCCAGCAGAATATTGTCAACACTATTATGCGATATTCGTCGGCGTCGAGCTCAGCAATAATAATAACATCTTCGGGTTGCTGTATCAAAACATGTCGTCGTCAACGCCCAATTCGTACCGTAGCTTACTGTTATACTCGATAAGTAGCGTATACTTATGCTTCTGTTTATTAATAGTAGAACCGAATACTTTATCAAAGTTAAGAAAATTGTTGAGCAGCAGGTTCATCAGAAAATTAGTTTTATCCGAGCCAGTTCTTCTTATTATCATGTAGTGACAGTCGAAAAATTGTTCTGGTGCTTGTTCTCGAAAATATTCTCGGTCTCAAAGTTAATCTAATCATCTTCATTATTCATAGCCGCTAAATATTTTAGTCAGCTCTGCATTTTGCGCTTTCATTAACGAGTGGACAAGAAACATTTTGTGAAAGGTTGTACATAATGACCTATTACGCGAAGTATGCAAAACTAGTCTGCAATGTCACAAGTGCCGAGGAATCAACAACAGTGGATCTAGCAAACTATCTCACAAAACCTGAAGTCCGGCGAGCTGAGGCTGTGAGGGTTATTCATCGGTATAAACTACTGGATGAATGTACAGCATTTAGCGAGAACGAAACAAAAACTTTGTATTTATTTCTTGATGAGAGGCCATCACCTCAAGGTCGCTCTTAGGGAATATCGCATAATGAATCAATACTGCTCTCCTCGGCTATGTGCTGAAAAGGAACTCGAGACAGATGAGCTGGTGGCAACGATAATACTAGTGTCTGATAGGGAGAATTTATTCACGATCTACAGATCAAATATTATCATCAGCCGAATACATGGTGGTAAAAAAGACAGACTTAGGCCACCTAAAGCGGGTTCATGATAGACTCGAGGAACTCGATTAAGCAATGTTCTATAAGCTAACGAAGCAAACACGTTTGCGTGATACATTTAACAAACGTCGTATATTCCATGACCTCGGCATGGCTATCATGATACCGGTACCATCATGAAAATTGCTGATGACCATTATGAAGCAAATCATCTAACAAAATAGAAATGGGCACAACTATAGTTCTCGAGGAGATTAATACTGCACTAAATTCTACATCAAACATCGAATCGAGGTTGACGCCTATGACGAAAGATGAGTGAGGTTTGTTTTAAAAAGTACTAGATGAAATGCATGCTGACGAAATGATTATTCATGCTTTTATATTTGATACTGTTGTACACCTAGATCGAGTAAGAAAGATCCAGAATAAAAATTGCAAAAAAAGAAGCTGAAGAAATAATGGCAGAAATAAGGTACAGAAATATCAAAAGTCGTATAGCAAGTCATCTACATCTACCAGCCGATAGTGAATATGGTGCTCCATTCGTGCACAATGATTTGGCATACTTTGGCATATGCTATTATGAGACAATATATGGTGATGAGAAATGTTGGCCTGGAAAAAACGTCATAAGGTAATGACGTTTATAGAGCATGTTCAGGATCGCTAGGGGGCCGCATGCTAATGATATCACACACATACCAACACACTTCAATTCTCTAACGTCCTATACTGTGTATGGTCGTAGTTCCCAGGTTACTGATGAAGCAACATTTGATAAGTACATAGCCTTTTTAGCTGATCCTGCTAATGATGACTTTCGTGCTCTGTTCGACAGGGTCAAAGCGAATAATATTTTCACTATTGCGTAACTTTAAAAAAAGCATCTTACAGATGGGGCAAAAGAAGATCGTGATGGACATTAATCACATTTCAAAGGCCATTCCAAATGATGATAGAGATGAGCTTGTTTAGTACTAAAAGCACTGTCACAGGAAGCAGTATTGTGCAAGGAGGTAAGTTTTATGACAAAATCATGAAACTGACCACGTACCTCCCAAATTCTAAGAACAAATGGTATTCCTGCAGCCGGTGGTACCGCTAATCAGGTGCTGGTGTTGCTTTATCAGCCACCGCTAAGAAGCTGCCGCCGAAATATGAGAACTAAAAACCTGCTTGTCAGATTGCAGCTGCAACGTGTACTATACTCGGTAATCAGCTCAGGACGTATTTTGGGTGAGAAGTTTATTATGTTGGATTTGATCCAGGATTTTAGAGTAAAGAATGATATATTCAGGGACCTATTGCCATCTCGATTAGCAAAGTATGATGATGGGAAGTTTAATTAAGCAATATGTAACGTACTTGTAATGAGTATAATAGTGGTAGATGCTGATCAATAATGAAAAAGATTTTGTGTGATGGAAAGCATCTTAACTTTAAACTGGAGAATGCAAAGTATAGTACTTACTTTAAAGACGCCAATAAAATCAAATTGTCTTTGTTGAGAACAGAGGGTTCCGAGTATTTTCAGTTCCTGTCGGACATTGTGGGCAAACGTTCGGAGCAAGTAGATAATCTATATAATCCAATCGTCCAGGACAAGTATACAACTATTACTGCGAACAACAACTTAAGAAAATGTTTCCTTACCTGGATAAAACAATAGCATCGTATAATAATAATAATAATAATAATAATAATAATAATAATAATAATAATAATAATAGTATCAAGCTGTTAGAATTAGGTTACTTGATTAGCAGTTTGATTTACGTTTATTTGTTTCAGCACGATGATTAGCATTATATTATTGATAGAGTGGATGTACTTAAAATTAATCAGTAACTTATTTTCGCTAGCAAGCGTCTTTTCATTTTTTATGTAAAACATTTGTTCTCTAATTGCCTTTGCCTGTTCTCTACTTGCCTTTGGCGGTTCTCTAATCCCGTGTGTAATATAGAGAGATAAATGGTATGGAGATCCGACTTCCTCCAGTATCGTTCACCAAGCCTCGCTGGCCATGGCGTGTCAGTCTATTGGATCCGACGCTTAATGGTCAACAAGCGTGAGTAAAGTATAATTTCCATCAGAGATCACTCGTTGCAGTTCACACTGGTGAGATGCACAATTCATGACTCCGTTTCCTTTAAAAATAAAATAGCAAAAATGAACAACAGCTGTAAACAGCAAAATCGACAATAATAATAATAATAATAATAATAATAATAATAATAATAATAATAATAATAGTAATAATAATAATGATAATAATAATAATGATAATAATTAGAGGAAAATAAAGAAGATGAAAATGCATTAGATAACGATTATGAGGATGTTGGTCGTGCTAAGACGACGATTAAGATAATGATAGGCGGTGGTTAAAGTTAAGACTGTAAACTATTATGTAAAGTCAGTAATGAAATAAAGCTAACGATATACAGACGCATACAAGTTACTTTGCTCTGTTGTATTATAGTTTAGTTGTGTACTGATTTAGGATAGTTTAAATAACATTATACGGAAATGTATAGGAGTTATTTAGCGTTGGTTTATTATAAGTATATATTGTGATATTTTTTGTATATTGCTTCGTAATGGAAATATCCAAAAATCTATCATTTGTATCTACAGGCAACTGTTTGACTTTCTGCAGAGGTGTTGTCGTCTCTGCAGACGTGTTGCTGGTCCTTGACTACAGCAAGAAGCTCCAATTACACAGTCGCCATGATGGAAAACTCGTTTCTATTCCGCATCAACTGGAGTCCAGTCCCGTGGGTATGTGTCTTATTAGTAACAAGGAAGTTGCCGTGTTTCTGGCCAACTCTACCATTGAAATCCTATCATTTCAATCTATTGATGGCATCAAATGGGTCAGGAGATTTAATGTAACGACAGGATGTCATATATGTGATGCGGTGGCAAAAATCGAATCAACGGAGCAACTTGTTATCAGCGGTAGAAAACGGGACGACGGGAGTTTGCATTTGAGTGTTGTGTCTCTTACAGATGGAAAAGTAAACACTATACACAGGATCTGTGAAGGGAGCCTTGTGAAGGATAGCCACGTGGCCATAAAAAACGACACTGTTTATATCTCTTGTCATGCTGGTCCTGACTTCGGTGATACTGGTGTGTATTCTTATTATATTCCTAATCGCAATACATGCACGTTTGTGTATCACCATAGTGATTTGAAGTACCGGTTGGATTAACTGTGGATAAGAATGGTTATATATTTATATGCAACTTGTCCCCTTTCAGCATTCATCAGCTGACAGACAGAGGTGAACTAGTGGCCATATACAAAGTGTCAGCATGGCCCCGTGAAATTTTTTATGAGGAACAAGAAGGAGTTCTATACATCACACACGACAACCTTGGAAGTGGTAGGATCATTCGATACAGACTGGAAGATTCGCATCAGCGAGGTATATTTATATATTTCTTATATTACATCGCACAATAATAAAACTACATTCTTCATTGATTTGCAGTTCTCAAGGCTTTAGAATCATAGTTGTTAAAACTGTTTTAAGTTACTTATACTACAGTTATAAAGGTATTTTTAAAGCAAACATATTTAAGCAAATTAACAAAAGTATAAAAAATCGAAGAAATAATTCGAGTTTTAATTTTAATCGAACAATCGGATGCTATATATAGCGTCTTTATTGATGTTAAGCAAAGTAATATATAAAATATATTTTCTTGTATTAAAATATGTATTGTAAATTAAGCAACAATAACATGTAGATTATATTACCAGCTTCGCTTTACTGCTTCTTCAGACTGATTTGAAACTGAATTCAAAATTATTGTTTACCTAATTAAATGCATAAGGTTTCTAAGATAATAACCGTAAACAACATGGCGTAAATAAGGTGATGTCATTGCTTAATTCATTATGATATGTTCTTGTTGCAGTCTTACGAACATAATTGGCTTGCAAACTGCATATATAGTACGTATAAATGTCATTTAGATACATATCAATACATAAAAATGGATCATTAAGATACAAATATCACTTTTAGAGAATATAACAGTAGAGGGGTTATGAATTGTGTGTGTGTGTGTGTGTGTGTGTGTGTGTGTATGTGTGTATGTGTGTGTATGTGTGTGTGTTTGTTAGGTTTACCACTCAGGTCACTTAAATTCAATACGTCTTCATCCGCAGTCTGTCAAAACGACACGACGGTCAAATTAGGATCAAAAGAAGCTAATTGCAGTATGCTCGACGACGGAAGTTTGCAACTATACAATATGTGATTGATGAGTTACACATAACATCCTTTTCGTTTCTTGCTTACAAATCAATAATTATTCATAGCTTTCCAAAATGTACGAAAATCAATGGGCAAACTATTTGTCAATGTTTTAGTAATTCTAAATCTAGATGACATAGGTCTATTTGTTTGGTCACATAAGGTCTAAGATACGAAAACTTTCAGACACTAAACCCACTACATAATGACGTCGCCGATGCATCGGGGGAATGTAGGCCGACAGCAATGATTGTTTACAACAGTAGCCCAACTGTAAACTTCGACTTACATGACATTAATAGTTAACTTAATGTCTATAGCAATGTTGATAATAGCTTGAGATGCCCTAGGAAGACTATGACTTTTGTGCCGCCCCCATAAAAAAATCCTTCTAATATGACGCCCGAGGCGACCACCCCATTAACCAGTTTTATATGGCTGGCCTTGATTATATCAGCGAAGCTAAAAGTGTCGAAGAAACTATATTCTGGCCCACTGAGAGAAACAATATTCTTGCCCACTGAGAGAAACAATATTCTTGCCCATCCCCCAGGTACACACGTTAAATGGTCGGACACTAAACTGTATATATTTATTTTTATAGAAACGTCCATATTTTGAATATAGCCCCCTCCCCTTTATACAATTATTGCACACAAACTCGGTTTTAAAGTTGAATAGTAAAAAAATGTTTGTTTTTCTACTGAGAAAAAAGTTTGATTTATTTGGATATCCAATACATTTATTATTGTCATATACGAGTAGTGAGAATTTATGTAACAGCTATTCAATGCTATTTTACAGCCATATATATTTCTAACATTTATCAGCATTGATCACGCGATGTTTCTCCATTTGATTTGTTTTCAAGTACAAAAGATTTGTTGATTTATGGTGAATTTGGCATGATGTGGGAGACACGCTTGGTAATGCTAATAACCAGCATAGTTAGATATTAAGATATACTGTGCACTTTTTATTGTATTTATTGTAACACGGGATACAAGTTTATAATTGTTAGGTTGGTACCTGGGTACCGCTTATGGCATTATGGCTGACTGCAAGAATGGATGAATATTACCCCATATATCTCAGAACATGATCTAGTGTGTTATGTCTACCCAGCACACTGTATTGTTTGTAGACAGCATGGTATGACCATTTGAGTTAATAATGGTTTTGAATTTCTAACGATATACTAAAGTGTCCTGTAACTTCGGCCAATTTTAAAGATGTTTCCAAGAAAAGTTTGCCAGTATATAGCATTGTTATACTTTACTTTACATAACTTCATAATTACATGGAATTCAAACCAAGGCATAATATATACCGCGCCAACTCAAGAAGTTGAAACAAAAGCCAATCAGAAAGTCATAGTCTGGTGCAGGAAAATATTATGGTTTGTCACAGCTATTAAAATGACAAGGCAAAATGTTGGTATGTCGGCGACTACAAACAATTTACAAATTTGGCTTAACATGATTAGGACCCGTTAGTGGTGTACTGCGGGCAGGAGTCTAGATGAAATAAAAAATTTACATATGTCTCTGTATCGTTATACGTTCTTGTCATTAAGGATCTATATAAAAATGTAACTAGATTGCACTAGTTCAACTTACCATACTGTTCTTTTTAAAATTCTAAATGGGAACAAACTAAATGGCGCTGAAATAACCTTAAACAGGTTGATTATAATATTTCAGGATGGGTGGGGCAGACCTCATGCAAAGTTGAGATCATAACAGTTTATGGCCAGATCATTAATTCCAACGCAAATCCTATTAAGTATTACAAATTATATAAATATTAAATTAACATTTGTTATTCATATAATTTAGTAAAAATGGTGTCTCGCCTATGGTCTGTACATCAGTAATATAGGTATAAGTTTTAAGGGATGGGGCGGAGGGGGCTATGGAAGGCGAGAAAGGTGAAACGCACAGAACTATAATTATAGGAGTGTGACACTAAATATTTGAAATGGGCGCCTGAGTCCATGTACTCTTTTCACGCAGGCCATTTTAGTATGGTGCATATGATTATTTGTCTTGCTAATTTATTTGCTGCGACATGCTATATTTGTCTTGCCCCAGGCTGTCTTCTGAATCGTGCTTGGCCTTTATTGCAGCAGCTTTCATATTTTCCTTTACTGTCCTCCGTTCTTTTTGCATGACTATAAATGGCAATATAAAGTACACAAAGTTTAAGAGGGCCACTGCTGATTAACAGCAAACGGCGATGCATACATGCTATGTTTTTAAACATTACTCTTTGTAGCAGTGTGCGCTTACAAGCCAAAGTTGTGGAACACGGATATGCAGACATTATTATATAATTATCTATTACAGCGTGAGTTGTGTTTCACGCCACTCAGAAGTTCATTTTTTATGATGGAGAAATGCATTGCAATTCTTTTTCAAATTTAACTTTTCACATAAAATTTATTTTCAATTCAGCCTTTTAAAGAAAATATATGCCAAATGATTGGTATGAAGGAAATCGTGAACCATTTTGATGAAATCCTGCATCTGTACGAAAACTTCCAAGTAGAGCTAAATTATTGCATTATATTCAGAAAATTGGGGTTGGGTGGCTTCACCCCTACCACTCTTGTCCACCATTACAAATAGGGATTTATGTCAATATAAGGAAAGTAATTGTTACTCCCTAAGTTCTAAATATGGCACGTTTCATGAAGTTTGTTTTGCTAGTTTTAGTGCGTTTTTATTGCACAAAACTTCATCTTAGAGGTGATGATAGTGATTTCACCTAACAGCTTTCTCAGAGAAAGACGAGACAAAAATTATCGAACTTTGTGTTGCTGCTTGCTTGTGCCTAGCTATAAATCCTATGCGTGTTTATGATTTTTCATATATGTTTGTTTCAGGGCATGTGCTTTACTGCATTGAACAGTTAGACACAGTATGTGCAGGCTCTCGAGGATCTAATTACAAAGTCATTATATAATCAGAAAGCTTAATACATGTATTTGTTTTCAGAAAAAAACATAAACCAAGGGCTGAAAGAAAATGTTGGATTGAACATCGTCTTGATCCAGGTAGATTCAGCCAAAAGTATAGACCGAAATGTTCCAGTTGAAGAATATTCATCCAAAGCATAATTCTTGTTTGCAAGGAAAACAATTTCTGTTTTATAATTTGACAAAACGAACATTATTGTTTACAGTTTCCATATAATATAGTTGGAATCATTGGAAGATATTAATTGGTGTGTCAACCCACATTTTATAAACATAGTGTTATAGTTTTACTAATCTTATATCTTATGTGAACAGTTACATTATATATGATTCTTTAACTTTATTAACTATACTTTCTCATTGAATGTAGTGTTCTTTGCATTGAAAAACAGTTTTATATTAATCACAACTGTAAGCAACTGTGCATAGACAATGTAAATCATAGGGCTCTGTCGTGGAATCATACAACGAATGTGCTTTTATTGCTCCTATTATAAATGCATGGAAAGTTGTAGTCTTTAAAATGCATTGTTTGAGAAAAAACAAATAAAACTATGGTCATGTACAAGGAGATATTGTTTAATATGACTGATCGCATTTGTTTTCAAAATGTCTAAGACACCATTAACATAATATCATCATTTTTAAATATATTGTTTACTGTGCTTATTTATTCTGATAGACATTTTATTTGCATTAACTATGTAACTCTAAGAAATAAGAACAACGTACCCCATACACTACATTTAGCTATGACAGAAGTCTTAGAAAAATTGCAGTGATCGAGAAACACAATAGTCTATCGAAATTTTGAAAGCAAAACATACTCAGTTGTGCAGACAATAAAGCACTGTACAAAATAGTATTGATTTCATTGTGGAGCCATGCTTACCACAAACAATAAGTTACAAGTGGTCGGTGGTGAATATCTAGTGCATACTCTTGTCGCATGCAAAGCTGTCGGAGACATAAAGACGTAGATCAATGCTTCACAATTATGGTTCAAGGGGCGATTGCATGAACATATGAATAAACTGATGTTCTACTTCGAGCGTCAAATTTGTGGTGGGGCCAACTATATCCTTAAACGTTTCACAATAAACCGGTGGAATAAATGCAACGTAGCAGCATAGAACGTAATTAATACTACCAATCTAAGGCATCACTAGATTGTCTAGCAGTATTCACTTAACAATACGCGTGTAGCAAGATCAACCGGGTTGGGGTTACATAACAATGAAGACACTAAGAATGAAAAACAAAACTAGGATGCTTATTTATGACTAAATATAGAAATAAAATCCTGCACCAAACTCGTGATGATAATTTCCAACACTGGATTTTAACACTAGGATGCGTTATATAACTGAACAATAACTGAAATAATATAAAGAAAAATGATTCGGTTCCTAACTGGAACGAACTGTAATACGCAATTTAAAACGAACAGTCAGCAATGATAAATGAATTGAAATTAAGTAAATAACTAGCTTTATATTGACAATGACGATTTTTGCTCAAACAGCGATAATGATGTTGGATCAACTAAAAATAATGATAGCATGTCTGGTCTAATAGCGATGATGGTGGTTGTTCTGCTTGAATAGTGATAATAGTAGGTAACCCAAAGGGAGGAGATAACCTGTCGCGTCCATACGACAACCATAACGTATCTTCAGCCCGCCGATGAGGGATGGTCAAGGGGCCACGACAAATGGTCTGCCGCTCCCAGAGTGCCTAATGATCCCTTGGACCCCTTTGTTCCATGCAGGCCCGTTAATCCCGGAGCTTGGTCCCTCAACAGGAGATAACCTTTCTTCCTCCGAGACAATGTCACCACCGACAGCATCACACCAGGTACATACCAAATCACACATGGCCACTACTCAACATCCAAGCCAGCATCAATGACAAGACAGCCACTACAATACATAGCTCCACAGCTGGCAAGACAGACATAACCAGCAGCTATATAGCTGCCCAAGACACACACACATCCAAGACGGACAGCCAAACAATGGCTTTTCGTAACAGCTCCAGCACATCACATACAGCAATATTCAGACACATTTCTGCCCCAAGATGGACAGCGTCAACAGCTCTACAGCTAAAACACTGCCCAACACAGGCAGCACAAACAGACTGGGTAGACTCCGACAAACACATCGTCTCCGCTTACAATCAGACGATGGCTGCCCAAAAACATACACATCCAACACGGAGAAGCAAACAATGGCTTCCACAACAGCTCCATCACATCACATATAGCACACTTCATTTCGGACACATATCACAGCTACAAGACGGATAGCATGAACATCTCTACATTTGCGAAATGCCCAACACAGACGGCCCAAGCAGACTTTATCGACTACGACAAACACGTCGTCTCCACTCACAGTCAAAAAATGGCTGCCCCAAAGCAGCTGAAAATATTATTCCTAAAGCCATGTAGTACATGCGAGTCGATAATGTATAAAATGCAAGTACATATGTTACGCTTGCGCTTACGTGGATTTAATTCTTTCATTTGTAAATTATTTCATCATGGCTACTAAACAAGGATTTTACAATGATCAGGTTCATATGCGAATCTGCATATAACAATTAGAATCTTACAGAACTTAATATATTCAACATTAATGTGGACAGTATCCGCCTCTTAACGTTTTCACTGACAAACTTGAAAACAGACTATACAAAATATAAAATAAACTATAATAAATCTAACATTGCAATACATAGTTCGGAACTATACAGAATGCACAGTGAATGTTAGAACAATAGAACAAAAAAAATTATATGCTATAATAAAGATTAGAAAATAATTTTACAATTCACATACCTCTACAGCTGGAGATATTGCGACATAAAGTGGACCTCTCAATTGCAAGACACTTCGTAATGTCAAGTTTGTTTGTACCATAAGCCGATATGTACACTGGCTATGTTGCAGTGAATGCCCAGTGCGCTCAAGGTACGTATGTTTTTCATCGTAACCACGTGGCTGGGGCAGCATAGAGTGAACCGAACGCACTACATTGACATAAGGTACGATCTAAAAATAAATAAACCACCCTCATGCAACGCTGTACGCAAACTCGAACCCGAATAAATTTTCCAAATATACGTGAACAATAAATATACGCAATTATTTGGCAACGTGTTTCCCATTCATCGAACATATAACTGATAATAAAGGTATAAAACAAAAGAAACAAAATTCGTTCCGACCAGGAAGGGTCCAGATATTTAACATTGTGGAAAGCAAACATCAAGATTGTGAAACATCGCGGTGATCAGCAGGTAGTGATCAAGCGTCGAATGCAAAAATTGTCGTGTTACCAATGCAGATATGACGAAAATGTACCGCATTATTTCCTTTTTTCCATGTACCTCAGATAATGTCAAGCAGCTTCAGTGATGACACAACTAGCACGTTAAATTATTAAACTGCATGTTTTGACTAGAATATTCATATTTATCTGTGCTGACTCGTTGTGATTATAATAACTCTCTTATGAACTACTGTCCAGGATTATGCAAAACACACTGTGTAGTGAAGATGTGAGAACTTTGTGTAGTAACGTTACAATATTAGCACTATCAAAATTGCTTAGCTTAACAAACTGTACCTAAACTTTTACCAACAGAAACTGATCTAGCTACCAACTAAGTATCTTTTCTTAACGTATTAACCACATTAGCATCCATGAAAATATTATTCAGATCGATAGTGTTCTATTTGCATTTTTGAGATGCATGATGTCTCACAAGAACACCAGAAAATATTACTTTATGGCGCAACTAAATTACATTTAATTCGTTAAATATTGATTGAACCCAAGGTTCTCTGGTACGAAATAAAAAATGAAAATTTCAGAGGTTTATTGATTCGAAGAGTCCTTAGTCGAAAATATGGGCTCAATGGTCCTAGGGGCATTAACCCAAATATTATTTAGATCAAATGTTCGTTAGTACGAATGAAGGGTTCAATATTCCCAAAGTTCTGTTGCCGAAGGTTCATGGATAGAAAGAAGGGTTCTATGTGCCGAGGTTCCGTTGTATAAATGTTAATTATTCAGAGGAAGGATTCAACGGTCTGAAGAAAAAAAGTTCGATATTCTGAGGATCAGTAGTATGAAGGTTACTTATTCAGAAGAATGGTTCATAGTTTCGTGGAACCTTAATAAGAAAGGATGATTATTTTTATATTATTTTTCCGAAGGTTCATTACCTGCAAGGGGAGAAACAATGTATATGATCTAAATTTCATTGACTTGAACAAGTGATTCGTGTTTTGCTTAAGAGTCCTGATCATTAGTAAGAAAATCAAATCCGTGAAGCAATAAATTTAGTTTAATTATTTATTATTATTATTTTTTCGGAAATAAACTGAAACTATAAAACTATAGTACTCAAAGGCTCTATTGCTCATAGATCTGAAGAACCTATCGGCTAGCCAGTTCATCCATCCGTTAACGTAAGTTCGTGATCACCGCTCCTCCTCAACTAACTGCAGGATAGCTGCGAAACTTTACTCACTTATTCATCCCATGTCATTCATCCAATGTAGCCACCCAGCTGCCAAAATCTTCATGTCGATAGTTCTCTTGAATGTATGCTCATCTTAACATGGGGTTCGCACTCAAATACTTCCTATGATGTATAATTTGACGTCAACGAACACGGTGCTGCTCATCCATCCATCCAACACAGTTGTCATATTCGTACTTTTGAATGTGTTACTATTTAATGAATTTTCGTGTCAACATGAGGTTTTCACTGAAAAAACTTTTTTTTTATGATGTGAAGACGGTTATACATGAAACATTTAATTACCAATATAACTGGCGCAATTGCCGTCTTGAAAATCTTCTTATAACCACATGTCCTAGAAGCCTGGTCAGATCAATATTGTTCTTTGAACGTCAAGCTGGTACTTCGTGGAAATGGTACCAACTCGATATCCAATGCGGACACGAACACATTCATCTACAAAAACTTGTTTAACTACTTATGCAAATTGGAAAGTCATATCAACGTGCATTCTGCACTAGAAGACATTGTGGTATGTATTTTTAGTTTAATTGTTTGTCTGTTAGTCTTATTTTTTATATTAAATGTCATTGTAATGTAACATTTTTTACTGGACTTGGCCTTGTCCAAAATTGAGTTCCGCTTTGTTTGACCTGCTCGACTGTGTATTGTTTTATTTCATTGATGAAAACAACTAATAATAGCTTCATTATTCTCTATGTGTATGAGCTAATAACCGAATTATTATTCAGGTACACATGTCGATCTGGGTCAGGGTTTTGGAGAATCCAAAGAGAATTTTATAACCTATCATGTTTTAAATAAACAAGGCTCATTAAATCATGCTAGAAAGTTATTTTCCATTAGGTAATGGTAGTTTTAAGAAAATGCTAATTTGTGACCTGAGGTCAAACAGAGAACTATATTATCTTGCGACTGTGAGAATGTTACCAGTTGTGCTTTAACATCTAGCACTTTAAATTTTATTTTTTTTATGTTGTGTCCAGTTTGAGTTGAATTTTACTTTCTTCAAACTATTGATTTAAAGTGATTATTTTCTCTGGAAATACAAACGTGCTGGGACAAAATTCTTGGATAAAGACAATCACTGCAATTTATACTGAATTCGAACCTGGAATAAGATTTCTGTGATTAAACTAGAGACCGTTGACACATCAGCAGTTCACTGACTATTACAGACACGTCATCTCCTTCAGTTTTGGTTCTCATCGGGACTTGAACTCAGTTTGATTCAGGACTTTTTATTACTAGGACTTGTGTCTTTAATTCTTGGATTATTTTTGGATTCAATTCGCAATATCGTAAGTTCTTTTTTCTTATTTTTCACTTTGTATTCTACGGAAATAAATTAAATTGTACAAACCTTTTGTCTTCAATCTTTTCTTTTACTTTTCTTAAGAGCATAGACTCGTAATAATTGCATGAGGTTTCATTGGTCCAATATGATGTCTTACTGGTCATTAAAATGCAAAACTGTTGCAGTCTGAGAGCCACGGCAGGCAATTTGAAAATCTGGTCATTGCTCAAAATACAGTGTAGTTTTCGAAGCTCAAGAGTTAAAATAATTATATAGTATTATAGTGAATTCCTGGAAGTTCTTTTCTACAAATGGGGCATTAGTCTATTCAAAGGACCCATGGCTTTGGTATGTACTCTAAATTATAAAGGCATGTTTGATATTTTGGTTTGCAATTATATATGTGTACGTAATATTTAAAGTTTAGTTCCATTATACTGGATTTTGACAGATTTCCGCGCCAAAATAATAATCGAGGAGTTGGTAGCTACTGGTCCATTCTGGAGATTCATTGCTCTCCTACACTATTAATTTGTGCAGCATTATTGTGATAGCGGCGCGTCTGTGTTAGATATTTTTCCCCACAAATATCTGTGAATCGAACATTGAATAAATGATAACTTAATACCCAGTTGCATCGTATTAGGAATATGGAATGTAAATTCATTGCAGTTGTTTAATTGTCTGACAGAATTACTATATATTATTTTTAATCCGATAATTTTCACTCCTCTCTATTTACTTTTTTAATACACCCGCAATACTGTAGGGCTTATATTATTGTTCCCCTGTCTTCCTGATAAAGAGCCAAAGCTGTCCATTTGGAGGTTTGTCAATCACAATATTAAGACTACAGTGGCTAAAAGTAGTAATCCGTTTCGTTAGTCACGAACTTTTGTTTCACATTCACAACTTGATTTATATTTGTCCGCTTTTCGTGCAATTTCACATAATGTTTCTCTACTAAACAGGAAGAACACTAGTGATTTTGGCGATGGATTAGGCAAGGTCAATATCACGGCGAGCGAAAATAGATACTTCATCTGTTCGTCAGTAAACATTTTCGTTTTCGGGTTGTAACTTGAATTATATAATTGTCTGATGGTCATGCAGTGGTACGCCTGGATAGAAGACGATCGCTATCGACTTTGGGATTTGTCCAAATAAGGTCAATGTCATGTTGGCTAGAAATAACCTTTTATGACAAATATAGGCAGGAACAATACAGAGTTTGTTTCTGTTAAACCCAGTTGCATATTTTGATGAATCAACGCCTTTAGACTGCATAATTTGTAGAGATAGTGTGTATCCCTCAGACATATTCTTTTAATATTTATATAATATTAATACGTTAAATGAACGCATAATATCAATCATCGTTCGAGGTTTAATGTACAAACATTATACATGTTAAGAGATCAAGAATGACCCAAGGTCAAACACATATAGTTACTCTGACAGACCAGCAAGCAAATTAATACAAGCTAGAGCAAAGTTAGACAATAATACCAATAACACCAGCGAATACTAGTTGCAGCAAAGCAAGAATTACACATGCACATTTTTTCAAGAAATTTCTGACAGTAAATCGATCTAAAAGAAAATACAATTTTCAACTTACAACAAAACGCATAATTGGTTACCACTGTTGGATAGTTGGTTGGTTGCTGATTATTGAAAAAGTTCGCTTGACTGACACTACGTGCATCACAAGCAGAGGAATACTTTGTATAGGACGCTGAAACTTGTATCACAAGCTGTGTGATACTTTGTCCCTTGACACAACAAAGTAGCCAGTTCTATCTGACTAACAAGGCTTCGCATCGTTATTTATAATTCTTCCGTAACTACTCTTTGTATGTGATGATGATAATAATAACGACAATAATAATAATAATAATAATAATAATAATAATAATAATAATAATAATAACACAAGATGAGACACTTCTCCGATTTATTAAGAATCAACAATGATACCTCAAGCAACACTTCGCACAACGTAATCATTTAGTACCAATGTTTAGCTTATGAGCCAAAGTTTTCAGCCTCATCAAATCTGACTTACTATTCCATATTAAATAAATGCGACCCAGATTTGCAACATTACAAATGGACATGGACATGGCCGATTCACTTTATTATGCACGCACAAGGTACAGAATGGAATACAGTTCTCTCATCGGCGGAACTGAGGTACTGCACTATTGGATATAATCCGAATATTCTTGACCTTTTCGTTTTTGTTGAGAAAGAACTTGGATGTAAATTTTAGCCATAAAGAACTATATTATGAATTATGTTCGTTCACATATACAACTAATATGGCAGCAGAATGAGTCAAAATGTGTCGGAACATTGTCGGCTTTTGTTGTCGTAGCATATATTGTGCTATCAGTCTGAAAATAATCATCAAACATATCAAAATGGATGTGTATTTCTGCAACTACTTCCGAGGATATTTTAAGACCTGACAAAAATATCTGAGTGATGTTCCGATTACAACCGAAAACTGCTTGGATTGCAAGTCAGACTCTGTCTTTATTGAACTATGTATACACCCAGTGCATTTACTTTCTCCAACAATACAAATAATAAAATACATTCGTTACAGAAAATTGGATTTGAACAATTGTAAATGTATGTTTCTCTCACTTATGTGTAATTAATATAGATGTCAGGATTATGTATTCTATTAGAGGAAAACCCATAAATCCTGATACTGAGCTGTGTAAGTGTCAGTCGAATCCTGAATCAAACACATTATTGGCAGCAGTGCCAGAACTTTGTGTGCAACTTTAAAGGTATGCGCAAATCGTACCTTATGGGTCAACACACAAATACAACCTTTAGGTTATATATCTTATTAATCAAGAAAAGTCAAACTCAAAATGAAAACAAAATAAGACGAAACAGAGCACATCAAACTAGTTTGATAAATAGCTTAGGAAACAAGAAATCGAATGCCAAATTATACACACGTCTTTTATTGTATTTGTCGAGTGTCTCTGTAAGTGTATAATTTATGTCAATATTAGCTGCAACTAAGAAAGCTGCTCTTATTTTCTACCCAGAACTAAACCATATTGTTTTCCAAAACACTGAGCATTATTAAGGCGTCAGAATTGTATCATAACACTACAACATGTCAGTGGCTTATTTTAAGGGAAGTAACTTTACTGGACAGATTTGTGTCACGATTCTTTGATAAATGCATTTATGATCTTTAAAAATGAATAATTTCCACTTGCCTTTGACAATAAAGTGGGCTCAACGAGGTGATGAGAATGCAATTAATACCTTTGTATTTCGCGGGTGTTCAATAGCATAATGGATTCATTCGTGGTTTCTTGGGGGGGGGGTAAATCTTCAATTTTGAAAACATGTGCTGCAGATGTTATAGCAAAATTAAACTTTTGTCAATTTGCCTATGTCATCTAAATAGCTTTATTCTTCACCATTGAGCACAATTAGGACAACGCGAACACAACATCAAAATGTTTATTTGATTAATCCAATTTACTTGTTTAAAAATGAGATTACTCTTAGCACATATTGTATTTATTATTCCGTTTTAATATTTATATTCTATTTTGTTTTGCTTGGTTATTGGGTTATTTCTAGAATTACATGTATTAAATAAGGCGATGATAACGTGTGTACAAACCTGATCCGAAATCAAAAGCTCTCATTCACCATTGCCTAACCCTAGTGTTACTGTCGTTGACCTTAACATCTACCTATATAAGACTCAAGCAATCTCCGTCTATGCTAACAGCATGACCCCAAATGGCCTATATTAACAGAGGTAACTGAGAGAGGGAGCAAACCTTTAATTCAGGCATCTTAAAGATAAGTGAAGAACTGATAAACTTTGCCAAATGTTCAGTTTGTAATTGAACATGTCTTGCACAACAAATATATTTCGCATAGAGAATGAAAATGTATTTATTCGGATACAGAAGGCGTTGTATGACTTAAGTTTTCTCTTTTTTTTTTATTTTGGAAATTTTGAATAATTGGAGTCATTGATGGCTTCCTTGTGATTTATTTCTTCTTTGCAATAACAGCTATACAAGAATATATTCAGAATTGTTTCCGATTTAAGAAATATTAGGTTTAAATTGTTAACCATAAAAATAAAGTTTTAACTCTATTGAACACTTTATCCATATTTTTAGGAAACACGATATACTACACAATTTGTCAACACTGCTCGATGATCTCGCATTGGTATGATTCTAAAATCTTTTGGAGCAAGAATAGTTTGATCCGCTTTCTTGTTAAGCTAGAATCAATTACGGTCTTTACTAAGGGGTTATGGTCACATCTGGAGTTGAAATGTAAAATTCTAGACCAGCTGCATATTGTTACATCACCCCATAGGATTTGAATGGTTTCAGAATTTTCGTGCAACATTTTTAAAAATGTTATGCTTAACATTGTCGCTTGCAGCATACCTTGGCACTTCACATGCTTCATGGTAGGAGCTATATTTAGCTTTACGTCGCATATGACCTTGTGCTCTGTCAACCAATATGTTATCCATCGTCAATGCTAGCTACTATTGACTTTTACACTAGCGGTTACTCTTGATGTTAATGCAGACCAGTGCTGATATACAATCGTTCTAACACCGCAGTATTAAGTTCTTTGAATTTATTTTGTTTTCCACTATCCACATGCGGATTACTAAGTTTTTTTGCACAGTAGATTATGGTAATGAAATTTACCTGCTCATACTAACCACATGAAACCTATATTTTTTCTTGCTCATTACATTATCTGCCATTATTTAACCGAGATAATTCAGTTGGCGGAACGGCACACTTAATTAAAATTTCGCGACATCGATACCCGCCTTCGCCAGACGGTGTCGGTTGTCTCACTGGTTTTGCGGGAATGTCATTTATTTGTTAATTCATATGCAAGATATTGCCAAACATGTGCTAAAAGTATAACTATATAACAAATGTCAAAAGCCATTTAATACTACTGCACTTTTGACATTTACATGACGTGTTTATCTTGCGCAGATTGTGGTACTGTTTAAAATTAATGCATCGAAAATGTGACATCAGGTAGCAAAACCTTTTCAAGATTTCACCGTAAGTATTAATAATTTTGTTATTTTGCTCCTCCCTCCACATTCCTTCTCCGACGTCAATCTTTGTTTAGAAACAAGCATTCCACACCCACCGCAGTACACAACCACCCCACCATATTCACTCCACCACAAAGAAAAGACACAAACAGCAACTACAACAACACAAGATAAATTGGACATGCTCATTTGCAGGCTCTGTATCATAACCACCAAGACGAAAACCTTCTTTTAAGTTGCAATGAGATTTCTATACAACTGCAGCTAAAAAAGCAAGATTATCTGACAGACATTCAGATATGTCAACAATAAAGTTTCCATACACCTGCAGCGAAACATACATACTTATCTGATAACAGTTATTCGTAAATATGTACAGTGTGGTTTCCATATAACTATATGAAAATATACTGAATTATCCGACAGTGAATCAAAATATGTAACCTTGATGGCAAGGAAATGGATGCGTTCCATGCCCATCTTCAGACTTTCTTAGACTTCAGACACAAGAAGAATATTTTAGTTATTCAAGGTGACTGGAATGACAAGGTAGGAGGAGGTGCACAGGCGGACTTGAGAGAAGTCTGTGGTTCGTGCTGTAATGAACTAACCACTGTGGGAGAACTGGAGCTCCTGGAATTCGCCTCTTACAATAGCCTAGTACTAATGATTGCCGTTGGCCATCACAAACTGTCTAGAAAATAGACTTTGAAGAGCCCAGACGGAAACCAATACAAGCAGAGTGACTAAATCGTGGTGAGAAAATGCTTCCTGTCTAGCGCCAGCATCGCTAGAATACATAGCGTCCCAGAAGGTGACATAGGAAGCGAGCTTCACTTGTTGATGAAGACTATCAAAACTGTGTCTGAAGTAGACGAAGAAGCTAAAACAGGTTAGGATTATGTTTAAACTTTTAAAACTTAAAGATCCATGCGTGGCGTTAGCATTTGAACCATGAATAGGCGGCAAATGTGCACCACTTATAATTCTGGGTGTTGGAGAAATAAACTTAGACTCTTTGATCACCACCTTGAACACGGCAGTAATAGGTACAGCCTGCGAAATCCTTGGCAAACATTGTAGAAGAAAGAAACTCAGTGTCGCAGAAGGTATTTTGAACCAATGCGATATAAGGAGACAACTGAGGAACCAGGATGACCTTGAAGGAGCAGAAAAATACAGACAGATTACCAGCAGGATTAAAACAGCTAAAAAGAGCAAATGTATGCTGTTTAGATGACCTATGTGAGGAAATCTAGAAAGGCCTGAACCAGAATACAGTAAAAAGGAATAACAGTTGTGAAGACAGACACCAGAGAAACAGAAGAGATATACGACGGTGCAAGACAGGGTAGGTAAGTTTCTCACATAAAATCAAGGGATTCTTAATAGATGGACGGAATATTGTTCAGAGCTTTACAACCAGGAGACTTCTGGACACCAATATGCACTCAACATACTACTGACCATACCTGAGGAAAACAAGGCAATCCTCAAGGATGAAGTAGAAGCAGCAGTAAAAGCACTAACAAAGGAACTCCGCTGGGCTAGACAATATGCCAGCAGAACATGTTCAAGCTGGAG
>JAECUM010032106.1:0-21231 GCA_016617855.1 Megalonaias nervosa
ACACACACACACACACACACACACACACACACATACATACATACATACTGTTAGATGGATTTTTAAAATCTGTCGGGGGTTGGGGGTGGCAACTGCCTCCATTTGCGGATGCTCATGATGGTGCAGACAAAGTTATTACTGAAAAAGTTCAAACTGAAAAAAGCAAGGAAAACTGAATAAGTAACCAACCTCAACCAATTTGCTCCTAAAGTCAAATTACTGTATCAAAACATTAGAGATTCTGAAACTCTCCTTTATGTTAAAACTCTATACATTTCTTAACCAAGATTTTCAAATGAGCCTATCCCTGCAACAATCTCGGAGGGTGGGTATGGGTGAACTTATATTAATTGGGGAAATGCTAAGCGATTACTTTTCAACTGATGATGTTCTGATACTTCATTGGAAGTTACATCCCTTCAGCTATCAAAAACTTGAAAAATTTAATTATGTAAGAGTTGTTTCCCTTGTACAAAAAAAAAAGACTTCTGTGAAACTATATTTGCGTTTGTTTTGTTCTTATTTATTTTTAATAAAAATTTCATTACTTATTTCCTATGTTATTTTATCCTCTCTTTTTATAATGATTCAGTAAAATCACACATAAAGTAAGTTTTTCTTTAAGACCATCGAACTTTACAAGAACATTTAGTGTCATTCAATCTCAGCGTGACTCCATAACATCGTATCATAGGAGGCTCTAGCAAATGTTGTAACGTTCAAAATGAAGCTTAACATAAATCTGGCAGAGTAGCTGATTGGTTGGTACGTTAGTCATCAGTTTTTATTAAAAGCTTAGATCACATAAATGTCAAATTTTAATATATGTGTGTGTGTGTGTGTGTGTGTGTGTGTGGTTCCCATGCTTTTTTAAAGATAAATTTCCAGATCATTTCCAGGGTTTTTCCAGGATGAAATTAATTTTTTCAAGGTTTACATGTGACCATTACTGAATGAAATTATAGAACATTTTAGATTATAAAACATGCATTTTCTAAATATAAAGATGTTTCTATTTTAAGACTCTAAAAAACATCTAAGTCAGAAAAGATGATCATGTACAAAACCACAAAATGTATCACACGAAACAACTTTGACTATATTCCTATAAATTGGCATGCAAGTTCATTACAATGTACTGAATAAAAATTCTAACTTTACTTTGCTGACCTGCATTATGTTGCTACTTGGAAACAACATAATGAACATAAATTAGTTTTGTTTCCTTTCAAACCTTTAATTCTAACGAATTCTATAGCAATGTATCTGCATGTTATATAAAGTGTTAGAGAAAACATTTCCTATCACAGTATAAAAAACAATAACTGCAAAGTATTAGAATCTTATCTTGTAACGAAAAATGTTTATCCCTGAAATTATCTGTCCCAATAAAATCCCAAACAAGATTTTTCAAACAACCTAAGCTCCTTAAGAAGATATGGTTAAAAATCCATCATTTAAAAAAACATTTACAATGGGGTTGATTTAAATTTTGACAATAGACCTTCAAAATTATAATTGCTGTATAAACAAGGACTGAATTTTCTTTAAAATCTATTTGTCTTCTTGTAATTCGATAAACCAGTCCACAAACCTGTCTTGATACAGGGGCTCGTATCGTGTTTTAATATATAATACAAGGAACGACAATTTCCCATTTATCCGATGATCTATTTAAGATCTGAAACCAATGCTTCGAACTACATGTCACAGTGTAATAGTTTCGCAGCTCAGAGATTCGACATTTTGGACAACAAATTAGGCTTAAAACGAATAGCAGTCCGTTTTGTAATCTGGGATTCCTCCAAATATTCCCACCCCATTTTTCACATTTGGACATTTAGGTTGGGATGTGGGGTCAGAGAAATTGCATATGGAAACTGGGAATTGCTGCCACCGTACAGTAGCGGTATATAGTAGTCGCTTACCAGCGGGTCTGTCAAATTTAAACGATGTTATATCGACTCATACCTGCCTGAAATCGATAGGAAAATAATTTATTTGCTCAGAAATGACAAGTATTATAATCGTTATGTCTTTAATCCACTGTCAGACTTGACAAAACTACAGCATAGATGAAACCTGACCCAGTACTTGCCATTTGCATTACTAGTGGCATGACTTCACAAATCTCAATAGTCACATGCTATCAACAACGAACTCTTTTTAATGTTGCTGTACAAATATTCAATTATATTAAATGAAAATCTGATACCTTTTGTAAAAACCAGACAGAACATATATTTCTCAACATTTTTATTTCGAGAACAACGACAAGAAACCTGTTGCTGTCGCAGCAATTTGGCAAGCCAGATTCATCAAGCACATGTCAACGTGGTAATCAAGTGATACAACAAAACCCCGGTAGTTGTTCTCGGAATAAATCCGGAGAATTTTGATTTCTTTCGTTCTGTATTTTTATTACAACTAGTATAAGACTTTTATTTAATATTTTCTATGTTTTTCTACAACATTTGAAATGGGTTATTACTGATATCAGGTGACTACTGGATCTGTGATGTCATGAACATGTGAGTTGTGAGATTTCTGTACTCGTGCAGCTACCAATGCAAATCACAAGTACCAGGTCAAATTTCATCAATGCCGTAGTTTTATTTTGTTTTTCAGCAGATTATAGACATAACGATTTTAATAATCGCAATTTTTGGGAAAATAAATAATTTTCATATCGATTTCATGCAGGTATGACTCAATTTAACAACGTTTAAGTTTGCTAGGCCATTTGGTAAGCAGTTACGCTTTGCCATCACCATGTTGGTTTCTTGTGATGCTAGACTGGTGTTCATATCTTCCATGTAAGAACAGATAAGGATATCGAGCTGTCTGGAGAAAAAAAAAAAAAAGTCTACTAGATGAATCTAATCCACTGCGCATTTAGACTGACTCAACAAATATGCTTACGGCAAGCACCCAAATGATCCATACTGCAACCTCAAATATTCTGGTCAGAACTGTTAAATTAACGATCAGTTCAGTTACGACTCAGTTATGTAAATTGTTCGCGCGTCAAATAGTGGCGGAAAATTCCCGGGTTTTTCCCAACCTTCATCAATATTTGCAAATTTCAAGGACTTTCACGGTGGGGAAAAAAATTATCATTTTTCCTGACTTTTCCCCGATTTCCCGTGTGTGTGTGTGTGTGTGTGTGTGTGTGTGTGTGTGTGTGTGTGCTTTACAGTTGCTTGCTTCTGCACGAAAATCATTCACATTGTCAGACGGTAAACATCCCTCATGGAGTACATTGTCCGCTATCAAATGAATACATTATACCACCTCTGATGCATATTTTGACATTTTCGGGAGGCAGAGACAAAAAATAAAATGAAATGAGGGAAACCTATTGGTAGTAATAAATTGTACTGACCTTCAGAGTTATATGTGGATGAGATTAAATGAGACTGATCAGCTGCCAACACCTACTAAGTTAAGTCAGTTTACCGCTAAAGTACAGTACCAACTGCCACAGTCATGAACCTGTAGCAAGGTATCTTTGCTGACTTTGTAAATAGTTCTCAAAGCTAGCCTGTTAAGTGATAGAGATCACACTAGGTCAGTGTTTGTCTAATGGTACCGTAAAATGGAGAAACGATCTCATAAGGACAGAGGCTGGCTGGTGCGTGTTCTTTAGGGAATGATATTGTTATAGGCCTAAGAAGTAAGGTTAATGACCTTGTGATCTTGGAAAAGATTGGAACATGTCACTGTCAGGAAAAGTTATAGGGAGGATAGATAAATCTGAGAAAATCTAGACGTTTGGTCAGTATAAAAGAGTCCATTGTAAGATCCAGACCGGGTTGCACACTACACAATTTGGTGGCAACGGTGGGATTTATTTTTCATAAAGTAGTTGCAAACCCTGGAAAATCTTAAGAATAAATGAAAATGGTGCAATCACAGACAATCTCGT
Source organism: Megalonaias nervosa (assembly GCA_016617855.1). Taxonomy (NCBI): domain Eukaryota; kingdom Metazoa; phylum Mollusca; class Bivalvia; order Unionida; family Unionidae; genus Megalonaias; species Megalonaias nervosa. The sequence continues at coordinate 3,929 of JAECUM010032106.1, forward strand.
CAATGATGGATGCACAAGAAAGAATTTTAATCATGAAATTCGGCAACTGGAATGTGATATAGAAAAAAGTACACACAGGACTCTCAGAATTGAACAGCAAATGACGCCATCGAGACCCCGGGAAAGAAACCAAACTCCCCAAAGAAAGTCAGAATTTTTAGAACGAAATAAACTAAAACGACCACTTGTAACACCACAAACATCCGACGATACCACACCACTGATTGACTTTCAAGCACATTTTAGTACGTGTGCCGGGATAAACAAATGGACTCAAGAAGAGAAAGGGCTTTACCTAGCAGTGAGTCTCAGGGGTCAGGCCCAACAGTTACTGGGATCTGGAACTCCAGATTATGGCAGGCTCATGGATTCGCTAGAAAGAAGGTTCATGCCAAAAAACCAAATGAAATTTACAGAGTACAACTAAAAAGATACCTGAGAAAGGAACATGAAACACTCCCAGAATTGGGACAAGCGATATGCCGACTTGCTTCCCAAGCATATCCCAAGGCGCCAGAAGAATTACTCGAAACACTGTCGAAGGAGCAATTTATCGATTCTTTAACTGACAGTGAACTTAGGTTAAGAATACAACAGGCATGCCCTAAAACCCTTGATGAAGCAATTCAGATTGGAGTAGAACTTGAAGCCTTTAATAGAGCTGAACTTCAGCGAAAGGATTTAGGAAGATATGTACGAACCGTGACAATGTCTGATGCAGGGTTAAGTGATATCCAGAGAAGTTGCAGAACTCAAGACGTTACTAAAGGAATTGAAGACAAAATCTGCAGGGAAAAACGGAACGAAGGGAAGATCTTGTTACAAATGCAGAGAAATAGGGCATTTCAAAAAAGACTGTCCAAAAAGTAAGCCCAAACTGTCGGAAAACTAGGGTGGGCCCACCCTAAGGGCCAGGGTGGGACCGTGATTCCAGGCCTAGGAATAAAGCTGGTCAGGCAATGATGAAAGATGCTGGGATATACCTTCCGGGATCTGTACACGGAATGGGTGTCAACATCTTAATAGACACAGGTGCTACGGTTACCATGATAGCAAAGGGTGTCTATGAGAGCATGGCGCCGAAATATCGACCTCGGTTACATGAGGTTACTGGGAATGTTCTGTGTGCAGATGGGAAACCGCTAAAAGCAGTCGGAAAATAAAAGTTTACCTTGTCGTTCGGAGGGAAACGTCATGAGCATTGCGTTATCATTGCAACGATGGGCTTGACAGCAGAAGGAGTGTTAGGATTGGATTTCCTAGAAAAAATAGGAAGCAAAATTGATTTTGTGAATCACAGTTTGACTATTGGAGACACCATTTTGTCATATGATGTGATCAAATCAAATTCGATGAAATGAGCTAGAGTTGTGTTATCAGAGACAATATCGATCCCTGCAAGGCACGAAATGAACATTCCTTGCAAATTACAATCAGTAGGGATTAACCACTCGTTCGGTTCGACGGGGTTTGTGGAACCAGAGGAACGATTTATTGAAAATAAGCAACTTCTGGTAGGAAAAGTACTTGTTAAGGCTACATCCGATGATGTCATTCCTTTAAGGGTCATGAAAGTTACCGACTAAACAAAAGTTGTCCATGCTGGAACTATTATGGGTCTTTCTGTACCAATGGATGACAATGATGTTGATGATGTTTCTGGTGATTCATTGGCTCAAGTGGAAACCACCCAAATGCCTGAACACCGGAAAAAGTTATCTCAAGAAACGAAAAAGGGTGTTACATCGGCCCAATGCAAGAAAGTTGACCAACTTCTATGTACGTTCTCGGGTTTATTTGCTAAATCAAAAGATGACCTTGGCAGAACCAATCAAATACATCACAAGATAAATACGGGGGATGCAAAACTAGTAAAACAACCGTTATGTAGAATTCCAATTCACGCAAGAGATAAATTGAAGACCATGTTGACAGTATGTTAACTCAAGGCAATATAGAGCCGTCATTAATCCCCTGGGCTTTGCCCGTAGTGCTGGTACGTAAGAAGGATGGAACGACTCGTTTTTGTGTCGACTATAGAGCTGTCAATCAACTGACTGTGAAGGACGTTTATCCTCTACCACGTACAGACAACTCAATGGATCAACTTTCCGGTGTATCTTGGTTTTCTACCCTTGCTTTAATGAGTGGATATTGGCAAGTTGAAATGGATAAGCAAGATAAACCCAAAACAGCTTTTGTAACACCAAATGGATTTTATCAGTTTCGTGTAATGCCTTTTGGATTATGCAATTCAGGTTCCACCTTTGAAACGCGGGTGGAGACTATTTTGGCTGGTTTACAATGGAAAATGTGTCTGATATATCTAGATGACATAATTATTTTCAGTAAACTTTCGACGAGGAGATAAGCTGTCTACAGGAAGTTTTCACTCGATTTCAACAGGCAGGCCTTAAACTTAAACCTTCCAAGTGTCACTTGTTTGCACACAAGAGGGCATATTGTGTCTGAAGAGGGAATTAAAACTGACCCTGACAAAATCGAGACAGTGAAATCTTGCACTACAAAAAACGAATGTGAAGGAGCTTCACAGCTTCCTGGGGCTTTGTTCCTACTATAGGAGATTCATAAACTACTTTTCATCAATCGCTAGTTGTTTACATAAATTGACATGGCCAGGGAGGGCATTTAAATTGACTAAGGAGTGCGGAGGAGCGTTTGAAATGCTAAAAGCTAAGCTAACAACAGCACCAATACTCACATACCCTAACATGACAAAACAATTCATTTTGGATACTGATGCTAGTGAAAATGGAATCGGTGCAGTAATTTCCCAGGTTCACGAAGGTCGCGAAAACGTCGTGGCATATGGAAGTAGGACACTGTCAAAATCAGAGCAATCCTATTGTGTGACTTGGAAAGAATTACTTGCTATAATGTACTTTGTGAAACATTTCAAGCCATACTTGTATAGGAAACGATTTCTCACTTGGACTGATCGCAGTGCATTGCGTCGGCTCATGACGTTAAAGGATCCAGATGGTCAACTGGCCAGATGGCTTGAGATGCTGGCTCAGAATGACTTTGAAATCCTACACCGACTAGGTTTGCGTCATAGAAATATGGATGCATTATCAAGAAAGCCATGCCGACAATGCGAGAGACAAACAAATGTTGAAAACATTGGAAACGACGATGAGAAAAACGCACCACAAACAGTTGCTGTGAGTGCGTTATGTTCCAAAAATCATAATAATGGTATGTATACATCGGCAGATACAGTATCAAAGCTGCTTGAATCTCAGTGCGGCGATAATGACCTATCCATAGTTAGACAGGGGATGACTGGTGGCGTAAGACCATGCTGAAATGAAGTATCAGGCCAAACCAATGAAGTTAAAAGTTTATGGGCTCAATGGGACCAACTTGAGTTTCACAATGGACTGTTGTTGGAGATACCAAACATCTAATGGTAAAGCGGGACGTCATCAAGCAACTGTGCCCTACGAACTCAGGAAAAGTGTATTGAAATTTTCTCATGATAGTAAAACTGGAGACCACCTAGGGATTTCAAAAACCCTTAAAAAAATCAGGCAAGGATATTATTGGGTTGGACTACAGCATGATGTTAGGGACTGGTGTAGTACATGTGAAGTATGTGCAAGAAAAAAGTCCCCAGGCAAGAAGAGAAGAGCCCCTATGCAACTCTGCAAGTCACTAAGTCCAACGGATAGAATAGCATTGGATATTATTGGACCGTTGCCAGAAACTTCACTTGGGAATAAATATATTCTAGTAATTGTAGACTATTTTACTAAAAGGACAAAGGCATTTGCACTGCCTAATCAGGATGCCATAGCTGTAGCTAGTGTACTTGTTGAAGAGATAATCTGCAGATTTGGCATGCCCTGTCAAATTCATTCGAATAAAGGGATGCAATTCGAATCTGAAATTTTTCAAGAAATGTGCAGATTACTGGGTATCGAAAAAACAAGGACAACTGCTTACCACCCACAGAGAGATGGAATGGTAGAAAGGTTCAACAGAATGCTCGCTGTGATGCATTCTGCATATGTAAATGAACATCAGGATAACTGGGATGAACACTTGCTATATTTGACAATGGCGTATCGCGCAGCTGTCTAAGAGTCAACAAATTTCACTCCAAACTTCTCGATGCTGGGTAGGGAAGTGACCGTTCCACTCGATATTCAGTCTGGACAGCCACCAGATACTTATTCTTGATATACCTGGGTTGAAGTCCTTTCGGAGACAATGCGTTTAGCTCATCATTTTGCAAGGAACCACCTTAACCAAAGTATGTTACGCCAGAAGAGATTCTACGACAGTCGATTGAAATGGGAACAGTTCAAACCAGGTGATTTGGTTTGGGTTTACACTCCACAAAAGAAAACAGGACTGTCAAGTAAATTGCAGTCTTGGTGGAAGGGTCCATTTCAAGTTGTTAAACGACTTAAGTGATGTGACATACCGCGTAAAGTGTGGATATAGGGGCAAATCGCAAGTGATTCACGTGGACAGAATGAAATCCTGTAAAGTCCAAGATAACAACGATAATGGTGATATGCATCAAAGTGATGATGATATCGAGGAGCATGACAATGCTAGTTACAATAATCGCGATGATCCACCCAGAATTAAGGATCTACCTTGGCCTTACCTTATGGAAAGTACCGCGTCGAAACACTCGTTACCAATGACCCAGAGTGGACGCCAAAGGCGACACCCGATCTGGTGGAAAGAATATACGTTTTAGAGAGAAACTTTAATTCCAAAATTCGTAGAGACACTATAAACTTAAATTGTGGAAATTTAAAAACTAAACAGTACTGAAAGTGAAAACCATTAAACTAAATTAGGACTTATCTGAAATATTCGGCTGGATGTACAGTGTGTGACTATGCATTTAGAACTCTTGAATTATACAGTATGGCTTATTTATGCTATTAAAAAAAAAACTTTAATCGCAACTATTTTTCTTTTATAATATTTAGTCATGCTGAACACATTTTTGAAGCTTAAAAAAAGTCTAAATACACTGCAGTGTTAGTGTGAGGACACACTTATTCGGAGGCATGGGTAATTTGTAGCAAGGTATCTTTGCTGACGTTGTAAATAGTTCTCAAAGCTAGCCTGTTATGTGATAGAGATCACACTAGGTCAGTGTTTGTCTAATGGCGCCGTAAAATGGAGAAACGATCTCATAAGGACAGAGGCTGGCTGGTGGGTGTTCTTTACGGAATGATACTGTTATAGGCTTAAGAAGTAAGGTTAATGACCTCGCGATCTCGGAAAAAATTGGAACATGTCACTATCAGGAAAAGCTATAGGGAGGATAGATAAATCTGAGAAAATCTAGATGTTAGGTCAGTATAAGAGAGTCCATTGTAATATCTAGACCAGGTTGCATGCTACAAACCCTTATTGGATAACTCAAGCCAGTTTTTCCTTACATTCCAGTTGAAATCCGAACCTACTTTTCTCGAATGAAACGTGCATTGATCACAACGGATACAATACTCACAATAATGACATGCATCTTTGTGCAGTTGGTGGTGGTGGTAGCAGTGGCACTGCCGCTGCTGTTTTGTTGCTGCATTTGCTTTAGACGTAACTGTACTAGGCCTAGATCTCAAATATGTAGTTTATCTTGTAAATCCAAATGGTGGCTCGAAACTTAAGTTAACTTTTTAAATTAAATCTTGTGTTATTGGACATTACACTCATCTGTAAAGCATAACGTTCTGTTATTGGCCATTACACTTATCTGTCAAGAATAACGTTGTATTATTGGACATTAAACTTATCAGTAAATTATAAACTTGTGTTATTGTACATTAGACTTATCCGTAAAGTATAACTGTGTTACTGGACAATACACTTATCTGAAAAGTATAACGTTGTGTTATTGGACATTACACTGTCTGTCAAGAATAACGTTGTGTTATTGGACATTAAACTTATCTGCAAAGTATATGCTTTGTTACTGGACATTACACTTATCTGTAAAGTATAACATTGTGTTATTAGACTTTACACTTATCTGTAAAGTATAACGTTGTGTTATTGGACATTAAACTTATCTGCAAAGTATATGCTTTGTTACTGGACATTACACTTATTTGTAAAGTATAACGTTGTGTTATTGGACATTACACTTATTTGTAAAGTATAACGTGTTATTGGACATTACACTTATCTGTAAAGTATAACATTGTGTTATTGGACATTAAACTTATCTGCAAAGCATATGCTTTGTTACTGGACATTACACTTATCTGTAAAGTATAACATTGTGTTATTAGACTTTACACTTATCTGTAAAGTATAACGTTGTGTTATTGGACATTAAACTTATCTGCAAAGTATATGCTTTGTTACTGGACATTGCACTTATTTGTAAAGTATAACGTTGTGTTATTGGACATTACACTTATTTGTAAAGTATAACGTGTTATTGGACATTACACTTATCTGTAAAGTATAACGTTGTGTTATTGGACATTAAACTTATCTGCAAAGTATATGCTTTGTTACTGGACATTACACTTATCTGTAAAGTATAACGTTGTGTTATTAGACTTTACACTTATCTGTAAAGTATAACGTTGTGTTATTGGACATTAAACTTATCTGCAAAGTATATGCTTTGTTACTGGACATTACACTTATTTGTAAAGTATAACGTTGTGTTATTGGACATTACACTTATTTATAAAGTATAACGTGTTATTGGACATTACACTTATCTGTAAAGTATAACGTTGTGTTATTGGACATTACACTTATCTGTAAAGTATAACGTTGTGTTATTGGACATTAAACTTATATGTAAAATATAAGGTTTCTGACAGCCTGATCGTAATGAGTCTTCCCACCATCACGTAATGTGGGGGTGGGGGAAGACAAAGCGGGGATGATCAAAACACAAAAAACAAAAAATTATCGACCGGGAACGTGTCCAGATTCTGGATTCTTCTGTTACAGATTTACTTCTTATGCTTGAGACAGAAGTCATTTTCTAGAAATCATTGAGTCACATTACATTCTATCTTATTGTGTCCTATTTAGCTATGAGGCAATGAAGAAGTATTCTAATCAATATTACTATTATTATTATTATTATTATTATTATTATTATTATTATTATTATCATTATTATTGATGTTGCTGCAATACACAGTCAAGTACGTTTCGCTGTAGTTTCTTCTTTCAATGAGGACTGGGTGAAAATTAATGTTCCAACATCATTAGAAACCGACCACTGGATCGTTAAAATCTAAAAAAAAAACTTTCCAAGCTTAAACTTTTAAATAAATGTTATGTTATTATGGTTCTGCACTCTTCGATAATAAATACGCGAGAATGGGAAACTTTGGTGATATATAAATGTATTTGTACCACTTTCATCTATATTTACTGCTCAGATATTAAAATCGTAAGAGTAAGGATTCAGTAATGGTGTTCGCAAAGCCTCTCCTGAAAGATCGTACTCCCATCAATCAAACAAAGATACTAACGCACATCCAGGGACTGATAAGTTGATAGTTTATCCCAGGAGAAATGGCAAATTTGGTCTCATCTACTGATTACCCATAGAAATCTAAATGCCCCAACACAAATGGTAAATTTGGTCTCATCTATTGATTACCCATAGAAATTTAAATACCTCAATTGAAATGGTAAATTTGGTCTCATCTACTGATTACCCATAGAAATCTAAATCCCCGAACAGAAATTGTAAATTTGGTCTCATCTATTGATTACCCATAGAAATCTAAATGCCCCAACAGAAATGGTAAATTTGGTCTCATCTATTGATTACCCATAGAAATCTAAATGCCTCAATAGAAATGGTAAATTTGGTCTCATTTATTGATTACCCATAGAAATCTAAATGCCCCAACAGAAATGGTAAATTTGGTCTCATCTACTGATTACCCATAGAAATCTAAATGCCCCAACAGAAATGGTAAATTTAGTCTCATCTACTGACTACAGACAGAAATCTAAATGCCCCAACGTAAATGGTAAATTTGGTCTCATCTTTTGATTACAGATAGAAATCTAAATGCCCCAACAGAAATGGTAAATTTGGTCTCATCTACTGATTACCCATAGAAATCTAAATGCCTCAATAGAAATGGTAAATTTGGTCTCATCTATTGATTACCCATACAAATCTAAATGCCCCAACAGAAATGGTAAATTTGGTCTCATCTAATGATTACAGATAGAAATTTAAATGCCCCAATAGAAAACAAAACAGTATGTATTATTATAATATCTAAACATGTCATCACGGGTATGATATATACATATCGTTCATACAATGTTTCTATTTCATCTCACAATCCACCTATAATGGTGTATGTACGTTTTAATCCGACTAAAGCATTGAACAAAAAAATATTATTTTGATCATATTGCTTTCTTAAATAATAATGATAATAATAGAAATGTATGTTCGCCTTTTCATCCTAATAATGTTGATTGTCGACAGAGATATTAGTCAATTATTTTACCAAAATAAGGGATGAAACATTTCAATAACAATAAGATGCATAATGTTCCTTTATAAAATGGCACAGTTTAGACATATGCAGCGTAGAAAACGTAATACTGATGCGAAATATTATTCTGGTTAACAACTGATCATGGGCCCGAGTGGCCGAGTGGTCTAATGCGCTCACCGTTACGGATCACTGCCATCTCACCTCTGCGTGGGTTCGAGTCTTGAATCCGGCCAATGTGGGTACGTGAGAAAGCTTACCAGTAGCTTCTCGTGGGTCGGTGGTTCTTTCCGGGTCCCGGGTTTCATCCACCACCATTTATACTGGCCGCCATGTAGGACACACGGTACTAATTATATGGAAGAACTGTGAACCAGTCTAGAAATGGGTGAACAAATGATAGAGTATATACGGGTTTGGTGGTCCATAACTGGTTAATAATGAAAAGTAAAATTTTAGTAAAATTATCTTTTGCGAGCTTATCCTATCTGTAATTTAAAAAAAAAAAATATAGACAAACTTCTATTGATGCAATTTTAGTATTTTTACAGACTTGACTTAAGAGTACTCAATAATGAAAATAGCACCCGATTCATTTGGTGCAGAATCGATAACATGATGTTTCATGCACATGTAGATCAAAAAAATGCCGCGGCTCATATGGTGTTCTCCACACAGAAGCTTGCACCAAGGATAGTTATGCATGGAGAAATATAGGTTTGATCATCAGAACCCAGAAATTTAAGTTATTGAATTTTAAATATGATGGTGTTTCCATATGTTTACTATGGGAGTTGAATTAGTACCGTGAGTCCTGTATAGTCTATCCTGTGCTGAAAAATGGCGTTAACAGCAACTGATTATCGTGCGCGATTTCTAATATGATGGAGTTACCTCCCATAGTCCATTTCGCCTTAATGTGGCTTTAGAAACGCCAATGCGTTCCGAGCTCTCTATTCCCCTAAATGCAAAGGTGCTGAGAACTGTTACAAAAATTCACGATACCGAAACAATCTACTGTATTAAGTGTCATAAGTTAGAAATAAAAAGAATTGTTCATGCATTCCAAGCTCCATTCAGCAGATATCAAAGTTTCAAAATGGCCACTGTTGCGGTCATACAGGACGCGCAAGCGGCACCTATTTCACGTAAGACCATCTAGACATCATCGTAAGACTTCTGATGAAAACTCCATGATAATATTACGTTTTGTTCAGGACAAGTAGCGACAAACAAGACTTTCAAGAGGGCCCCTATGATGGCAGAACTTGACATCAGACCGGCACAATGTTCAGCTAGAACCAGCGAGATATCATATGAAGTCTTTCATTGAAAACTTTATACTGACATGACCATCCATTCAAGAGCAGTAGCAAGATGTTCAAGATGACTGCTGTGGCGGCCATAATGACGTCATATCACCACCATTTTTATTTAGGAATAACTAGATATCATGATTAAGACTTCTGGTTAAATTCCGTAGGTGAATATGACATCCCGGTTCAAGAGGAGTGGCGATAACAAGATTTATAAGATGGCTGCCATACTGGACATCAGACCGGCACAATTTTCAAACAAACCAATTTGAGATCATAAGAAGTCTTATAGTGAAAACCCCATGCTGGTAAGGCCACCCATTTAGAAGAGGCAGCAATGAGAAGATTGTTCAACACTGCGGCTGTGGTGGCCATATTGGATGTCTGAGTTGCACAATTTTCCATTAGGATCAACTAGAATATAGGCTGAATGTGGGTTGGTTTTTTTTTTTTTTCATGTTTTCTGGCAATCCTCCAAGTAGTTTAGGATGAGTAGCGATAACAAACTTGTGCTCACGGTCGGACGTACGGACGACGGATGATTACATACGGTTTTTTACCAGTATAGCTATAAATTTGGTTGCAGGAAAGAAATATCCTTCATGTGCGTTCGTTACGGTGACACACAACACCACTGTATGTACAGAAGTTCAAGGTAACGATAAAGTCAAAAATTTAATTTGCACTTTAGCACAGAAGGTCAAGCCAGTTTGCGCTTACTCCTAGTATCATATAATGTTATGGGACACGAAGCTATTTAATCTGTTTGCACTCTAGGTATAAAAAAAAAATTAAAAAAAATAAAAAAAAAAAAAAAATATTCAAATGGCAACAATGATAGTGTGGGCACAAAGTAGAGCATTATTATTATTAGCAGAAGTAGCAGTAGTAGTGGTAGTAGTAGTTTCGATGCTGTACTTGCAACCGTTGCTGTAACTAGGGTTATTCGCTAATTTTCTTATTAAAAGTTTGAGAGATGGTTTGAGACAAAGTTTCGACATCAGTTTAATCATTAAATGTAATTTGTTTGCCTCAAAACGATACGTAAAAGGTGAACTTGGACCGTAGACAAAATTTCCTACTAATGGAATGCACCAGGATAACTGTATGTCCACTTGCATGCCTTGACCACTGTTTGGCCGTCTGATCACAAATTACACACTTAAACGGCAATCTCCTTAACATCACTTTTCTATGACGTCGATGGGGTCCTATCGGGCTGAGGCAGCTTAATCCATTGGTAATTAAATAGCGTCTTTCCTTCTTATTGGTGGACAATGCAGCCTTAGGATGGCACATAAATCTTAACCAATCAAATGTGTTCAAAAAACCGTTAAAACCAACGAACAACAGCAACTTATTCATGCGAGGTCAGTATTTCATTGTACCGTGTGTACGTTGAAACGCAAAACCAGCGGGAATTTTCCGCAAACTAACTACTGGATTTAACCAAACCGAATCCTGTGGATAGCTTCCATGTTCGTATATTGTAAACAAAGGGTCTAATTACTAGTTTAAGGAGTTGTAACGTTCGAAAGTGATAGAGATTTGTCTATTTAGTTTTGGTTCTACAGTCAATCTTTCCTAAAATGCATTTCTTGTCAATACTCAAATTATAATCCTGATAATACCTATTGCAAAGCACTCGGAAGACTCGGCCAGTATTTGTATACCGATTGCAAAGCACTCGGAAGACTCGGCCAGTATTTGTATACCGATTGCAAAGCACTCGGAAGAATCGGCCAGTATTTGTATACCGATTGCAAAGCACTCGGAAGACTCGGCCAGTATTTTTATACCAAAACATACAATTTCCATTTTTTACTGAACTCGATGCACACGCGCGCGCGTGTCGAAAGAGACGTTTCAACAGATAGGTCATAAAGATCACAAACAATTTTATGTAGATTTAAATAGGCTGGCAACTATTTCAGCTTGAAAAGTGCTTATATTCTGTAACGAGACACCGCGTGTCCTATATCCGTGATAATGACAAGGCGGTTTTATGGAAATTAAGTAAGTAACAATCTACGCAGTTGCCTTGTAGAGGTCGTGCGATGAGATCCCATCTCTTGGAGTCATATTTAAATGAACACGACTGATGCAAACAAAGAGTTATAAAATGGGACTTGCCTTGAACTTCGCATTGAAACACAGTTGTTTACTTAAATTCCTTTATATATGCAATTTTGCAATACCATGTTGTCCCCATCAACTCTAGTCCAGGGCCAGCTGTCATGTATTTATCTTCCAGCTGCATTTAGCGAGGGAAGTTATATATATATATATATATATATATATATATATATATATATATATATATATATATATATATATATATATGTGTGTGTGTGTGTGTGTGTGTGTGTGTGTGTGTGTGTGTGTGTGTGATTTGGACGGCTTCATCTTCTACATTCGTTCCGAACGTTTGAAAAATAAATAAATTTAAAACAAAACAAATTTAATCAAACAAAACGATAATCGACAATAAAATTGTGTTTATAGGAATTAGGACTTTCCTTTAGATATCTTGCAGAAACATGAAACGACAAGAAGAAATGAAAACTTATCTGCAAATCAATGGAATCAAGCATTATGTCATTTTCTAGTTATTTACAAGACCAACGTTCACGTACTTAAATATTTTCTCAGCTTACAAAATGTTTACGTGTAAGTAGAAAACTTGTAGACAACATCTTATCTGAACGCGAAGGTCGTGACAATGAAATGACTAAAATAGCGGACAAACGATGCACGTTTATTTGTTTTTATGACTTCTTCATAGAACTTCTAGTACTACACTATGTGACAATGTTAACTCCTGACAAGGTGACAATAACAACAAGAAGTAGAACAATTATTCTGTACTGCAATTTGGACCATAAAAAATAGTATGCGTTATTCGTCATGCCACGTAAGTTGACTAAAAGTGAGCCAAGGGCAATGACGTGGCTGTCCTCGAATTTGGTTATCACAGGCAATCGCATATGACACAATGTAGTTCAAGGACATTCATTCATGACAAATAGGTTGCAGCAATCACTTTTTTCAAGAGACCTTCTAGGCCGATGCAGGCATTATCTCATATTCTTGGACTAAAACTGGTGATCTGAATGACTGTAGCTTTATTTGTAAATAGAATTGTAAATGTGTTTGCCTACTTTCATCTTTCATTCAGGACTTGATTTTATATCTTCTTCATATTATGTTCAATGACTCCGTTAAGCTAATTCGAGGGTTCATATGATTTATTACCATCTATGTTAATACAGACAAGGAGGGACAGTCACCGTCTTTGTTTCTCTAAGGTAGGCCTTCTCGGCTACCCATTCTCCATTACAGGGTGTTACAGTGAAAAGTCTGAGATAAATCCAACACATCTGCCAATCTGTCATATCTAGTGCCATATAGAAAAGAAATTTTTTCAACCTTATTTTGAAAATGCCACAGAGAATGCAATGCGTTGCCCGCGAAGAGGAAAAGGGGAACGGAAGTTTACAGTAAATAAGTGCCCAGACAGCATCGAATGGAATATCAGGTTCACACTGGTCTAAATCATGCATAGTTTCAGGTACTATCATTACATGCATGTCCTAGATGAATGTGAGGAGGTAATTCCACTCGGTCACTATCAAAATATATATATACACGTCCTACACGAACGAGGAGGTAATTCCATTCAGTCCTTATCAATATATACACGTCCAAGACGAATGCCAGGAGGTGAATCCATTCAGTCCTTATCATTATATACATGTCCAAGACGAATGCGAGGAGGTAATTTCATTCAGTCCTTATCAATATATACATGTCCAAGACGAATGCGAGGAGGTAATTCCATTCAGTCATTATTAAAATATACACGTCCTAGGCGAATCCGAATAGGTGATTCCATTCAGTCCTTATCATTATATACAAGTTCTAGACAAAAGCGAGCAGGCAACTCCATTCAACGCTGACCAGGCACTCACCAAACAGTAAAATGTTCGAGCCTAAATCTGCATTCTCACCTGCCACGGGTGATAATCAGCTACGCTCTATCATTACCTGTGGCCCACCCCATCCAAAGGTTGCGAAAGGCCAGGGCTACTACGAGAGTTTGAGGCCCTTGGCCCTGGTGATATTAAAATTGTAAATTAATCGAATGCCAAAACAATCCCATACATTTTACGATATAAACATTTAAAAGTCAACTAAGAACACCAGGAGTATTTAAGAGATCTAAAAATAACTGGTAAAATCGACACCCTTTAGGGGTTGAGACCGGGCCATATGGCCCCCTCCTGCTACCTCGATTGGGCCTGCCCGTGATCGCCTGTGCGGAAATTTTCATCGTTTCTGGTGAATATGCATAAACCAGCTATTCCAATCACTGCTAGCGCAATTTTATGTATACTGTCAATTGTTATCCAACATTATCTTTTACTCCGTTTGTGATAAAGGGTCGTAGCGGATTATCGCTTATTGCTTGTGAAAATGAGAAGCCTGAAGAAAATCCCAAATTTCCATTTTCCCTTTGCTTTACCTAACAGAAGAGTTCATGTTCCCGTTTCTTTGCTCTCAGCGTACCTATTAGTTATTTCTGAAACTTTGAAGGAAACACAAACACAATTAACGTTTGCAAGGAGAATACGCATGCCAATCCATAAGGAATATAGGTGTAGAACGTAAATATTTAATATCAACTGCAACTATCACACACACACACACACACACACACACACACACACACACACACACACACAACGTGAGAAAAATCAAAAAATGGGTAAGAAGGTGACAGAGAGATGGTCAAATTCTTTCACGCACATAAACTATAGCAACTGCTATGGCCGCCATCGCAAATCTCCAACCTTTTCACCGCATATTATACTCCAATCCCTCCATATCCTCCCCGGTACTCCTCCCCTCCGATACTGAACTTTGAATTATGACCAGATACAGGCTTCTTCCTGATATGATTAGATACATAGCATTTGGTTGCAAAATATTAGAAAATGCCAGCTGAACTGAAATTTGTATACAAGGAATGTTGGTTTGAACCTCACTGTTAACCCATTATTGGCAACATCCTGACGAACAAATGGAACTTTAGACACCAACCTGGGACTTGTTAAGTGGGAGCCAAGCATGATACCACTCAGGCAAGTACAACATAGGAGGAAGTGTTGCCAAGGGACAGGCGGACATTTAAGGGCATAACAACATCCCCGATTGCTTTTTTTTTATTAAAAAAAAAAAAACCCACAGTATTTTCAAGAATGGCGAAACCTAAAGAGAGAATTAACGCGATTTTTACTCACGAGATAAAATGTACCCGTTATTTACTTGGAACAATATTCTTTTTATTTCATTTTATGCTTCAGCGTGTTTGGTAGTGTTCAACAGATTGAAGTAGCAGATTTATTATAGTAAAGGGTAGTGTCGGTTCTTCCTTGTACATAGAGTAGTAACATAATTATCTTTCCTAAATCAAGATAATAAAGCCCATACTTGGGAAAAATGAAATAAAGTTTAAAGTGGGATTCGGACGTGGTTCTTTTTCGTGACAGGTCAGCATGTTTCCACTGTACCAAGCGACTGACAACACGGCGTCATAATGTTATAGATGTCTAATGGCTTAAGTGAAAAACGAAATAAAACTGATAATTCACAAATATATTTCTCTTGGAAAATCAAATAATTCACGAACCTGCATAATATAAATTTTGCTCTACCGACTACATGCATAAGCTGTTTAGAATTGCGTGCCTGATGTCTCCAAAATACGTTATTCCACTGACTGACCGCAAAACAAGTCCTAAGAGGTCTAACATCGCTCATATGTCTATGGTTGTCTCAAAATGCAAAGTTCGCTGCATTAAGCAATAAGGTTAAGTCTCGTTCTTTAAAGTTTTCTAAGCTTATAATTCGACGCAAACTTTTTCATTTTCTTGCTAATTTTGTTTGAATTTTCTTATCTTGAAAATCATTGACAACACTAATAATTCACTTTGTGCAGTATCGTAACGATACAGAGTTAAATAACAGCTGCATTGATAGAAACGTAAATAAAACCAATAAAAACTTTTAGCTTACAACATGCTCAACATAGCGGAAAGAGTGTACCGATGTATAACAGTGAATTCAGAACTACGGCTGAAATTGAAAGACATCACAGGCATTTTCCGACTCGCTGATTGCAAGTTGTCTTAATGGCCATAAACTCAAGAGTTCAATAAGCACTTCAGTTATTACCATTTCTGATGTTGCGTTTTTAATCAGCAACTTAATAATTAGCAGTGTATGCAAAGATTTGCTCCATTTATATCGTGATATACCTTTTCACATTTTTTGAAACTGTTAAACAACTTCCTAGTTTCAACTCTTAAGTCTGAATAAGTGATACTTAGTGCTTTATTCTGATATTGTTCTTATACCAGAGGCAAGCTGGAAGAAGGAAGCACTAGTGGCATCTGTATTTAATAAATGAGAAAATGTTTTTAGTACACTTCAAACTCTAAAACTGATTTTTCAGCAAAATTCAAACGATTCTTTAGCTATATCAATTACCTCCTCGCAACCAACCTGATTATCTGTTTATTTATATTTAAAAAAAAAAAGTGTTATTCAGATCTGATTGAAGCAGGAGCTTTTTTACTCGTCTAGATAGCTGACCGACATTTTTTATTTGTCGGTTAACTTACTTAATTAGAACTTTGCTCCCTATATCCTGTGGATGCGGGCGTATGTTTGCATATAATCTTATAGCTAACAAAGCAGTAGACATCCTTTGATAAAGGAACCGCATTAAGTGAAGAGCGGTGAGTTCAGAAAGTGCTTGTTTTACTATTTTGTCGGTCGCTATGAACATATTGGTAATAAAATAATTCGAGTGACTGGATACTATGAGTCAGCACAGGAGTGACGGAAAAGCTGACTCAGCAATCATTAACTTGAACAAAAGAAACTCGAAAGGAGCATATCTGGCAGTCTGAATAAATGTACCAAAATGTTTACTCCTCTAAATATTGATAAAGGCAGACCTGAGATACAAGCCACAATAGGCAGTGGCGTCGCGAGGGTTCGAGGAGTCAGGGGCAATGTTCTTTGGTGGTGCCCCTTCTACGCTACAGAGAACAATTTTTGTCAGTTGCAAAACCCCCTCCTCACACCACCCCCGCACCTCTTATAAATATAAGCTTTGTGAAGAATTACCCCCCGTTACCCCTAAATGAAGGTGAAATATGATGCAAATTTCAGCTACAAAACAAAGCTCCCGACGACGACCCCCTGCGCCTGACGTCGGTGGTGGGGGCTGGGGTGGTAGGGTTGCCTCCTATGGGTGCCCGCAGGATTTTTGCGGGGGGTGGGGTGGTCAGTCAGTCACGGCCGGGAGAGTTAGTATAGTAAGCAGTCTGAAACTAAAGCTAATATTTATTAAGCGTTTTGAACAGAACCTTGTGACATATTTTCGGCTTCATTTGCATGATTAAACTTGTCGGAAAATATA
>JAECUM010032107.1:0-34844 GCA_016617855.1 Megalonaias nervosa
AGAGAGAGAGAGAGAGAGAGAGAGAGATAGTAGAATAAGAACGTCCTGCAGTTTAAATCGATAAGAATTACAAGACAAAACGTAACACTTCTCACATAAACAGGGTCGTAGAGAGCGATCAAAGGCCCTGGTGTAAGAAACACCCGAGCATCTCCTAGTTCTTGTTCAAACAAAATTTTTCTTTCATAAAATTAAAAAGTGTTGTTTGGCCAGGGCCCCCATACTGGCCTGGGCCCCGGGGATATATCCCCGGTTCCCCCTCCCTCTTGTCGGTCCTGCACATAAAGTAACTTAAGACACAAACTATTAATGACTTAATGTTAATTTTCACTCTGTCTGAAAAAGCTACGGATGAAATGCTTTTCTCAGTTGAATACGATATATTTTGGGGTTTTAATTACGACTTCACCAGTACATACAAAACATAATTGATAAACTCGTATTTTAAAGGCTTGAGAAAAAATCAGCTTTTACAGAATACAGATAAACCTACCTTTTTCTTACGCAGAAACGTTGAGATCCCGCTCCCAATCCATGGCCGCCAATAACTCGTCTCTTGTTACACCACCTTATACCTTGCAATACCGTGACTTTCAGCAAAGCCTTTGTGTGTTACAATTTCAATAGGATCTTTGTAAAATACTTTTAGAGTAATATCCTTTGACACGTTGTGAATAGCTAAATCTGTACGCTGTCTTTTCATCAGGTTTTTGTTAAGTTCACTTTAGGTTGCAATGACTTATGATCGACACTCCTTTCTGTGTGAAAATAGCCTCTCTACAGTAGGCTTCGAATCTTCAAGTATATGTCTAATTATGCCAAACCATTCATTAACATAAATTACACCCCAAAAATGACTTTACTGTCATGCAACATGCAATTGTATCTCCCTTCTGCCACGGCCAAGCACAGTGGTTCATAGAAGAGCTAGTGGAATTCAATGTACAATTAATTTAGTATCAGTTACTGCTATAACGTGGGAAGAATGGTTATGTTACTATATAATTTTATTCGGTATTTGGGAAGACTGGTAACATTACTATACGTCCGGGGCCATTGTATTGCACAAGAACATAACAGGAGCATATACGGTAAATCAAAGGCTGTGCAAGACAACGTCAAGATTTATATTGACGGGGATCTTTGTGGGTTATGAACACGTTTTTGTCCCAGCGAGATAGGATCATATATCAAAATCAGCACTGATCATTTACTTGGGGTACGTGTCAGTTCCATTTGGAGAGTACAATCAGAGCGTTTCTGTCATTGAAAAGGTTAGCCATGACTGGACTACACCTCTGTCAGTGTTTTATTTCAAGTATACATCTCTGTCAATATCAAAGATTGCCTTATTTCAAGTATGCATCTCTGTCAATATCAACGATTTCCTTATTTCAAGTATACACCTGTCAATATCAAAGACTGCCTTATTTCAAGTATACGCCTGTCAATATCAAAGATTACCTTATTTCAGGTGTACACCTATGTCCATATCAAAGATTGCATTATTTCAAGTGTACATCGCTGCCAATATCAAAGATTGTCCATTTTCAAGCATACACCTCTGTCAACATCAAAGATTGCCTTATTTCAAGTATACACCTATGTCAATATAAAAGATTGCCTAAGGATACACATACTCCAGCCAACAGTTAATAGAAGTACAAATTTTTAAAAATAATTTTGAGAACAATTTATTACTCTAGATTTTGGTCAAAATTATATGAATCATTTTTATATTCAAAGTTTCCAATGAGTGCATCGTCAGACAACCATCCAACCGTTGCAAACACGAGGTGCTCTCGAAATTCTTAAGTACTGAACATAACTGCGTCCGGAAAGGCTGATTAAATTTACTACACTTATTGTTATGGCATAACTTCCTTTTACAACGCGAAATTTTAGTTTTGTCAGACAGCATTTTAGGGTAGATATGTACTCATATACGGCAAATTGATGACAATAAGACAATTTAAATTGTGGACAGAACTGAATGGTAACAAGAAATAAATTAACAAGCTGAATATCTGCCTCTGCTAAACATGGCTGTCATAAGAAAATTAATTTTGCGGCGACATGCAATGCAAAGGTCTAACATAAGTGGCTTTCTGGACCAACACAATTAATTTTACTATATATTCTCTACATTTGTTTCTCAGTACTGAACTTTCCACTGTGTGACAATCAATACAAATCATATGTTAGTCTAAAATACCTTTGAAGACAACTTCACGGTGAAGTTCTTGTCATAGGTACACCGGCATTTTTTTGAGAGGCTGGACTGTAAATAAACCAGCGCGCAATGGAACACAGATTTCGCTTCCGTACCATCACCAAGACCTTATTACTCCCTGTACACTGTCGCCGAAACACACACAGACAACCACACCCTAAGCTCATATTCTAAAGAATAAACAATTGCCTTTAAATCCATACCAAGAATGCATAAATCTAACTCTTGTATCACCACCAAAAGGAAACAGGAAAAAATGCTTTAAAAATAGACTGGGACTACATTCGTGGGTACTGAACCGGAATTATTAATTGTGATCTGTTTCCTTCTGGCGAACAATTCGCTTTGGCACAAAATGTTACTGATACTCAACCACAGTATATTTAAAACTCTGTATGTAAGAAAGTGTCAAAATATTGTGCGAACAGTTCATCCATGCCAAGGGACCATCTAATCCTGAGTTAACTCGGATCGAGACGTTCATATTACATATAGTGAAGAAACAAGTACGGTGCCCCCCCCCCTTTGTTTAATTTTGACGTTCATAGTACAGTCTAATCGACAACCTATTTCATTATGAACATGTTTTCAATGTAAAATGTTCCAGCAGCCATCAGCTTTAAATACGACGGTTGTTGTCAGATGTTTGAAAAAGCAGAAAATTACTATACATGGCGGCCTGTATAATTGGTGGAAGTTGATCCCGGGAAACCCTGGTCAGAACACACCGACGCACGGGAAGCTACTAGCGGGCTTTCAATCTATTACATGAGAGTTCGTCAGTCCATTATAATCAGTGAAGTTACTGCATATGCTGATTCATACGTCAAATTCATGTTGATTGGCAATCTGCACGACTTTGGAGGGTTTATGCCTGTCCTACTGTCACTATCTCACAAGGTTTACATCATTGTATTGACATAAAAAGAAATTTGAACATCATCGTGGCCATGACAGAGTCAATCCGGTTTCTACTCCCTGGTGAAAATGATTCCATCGCTTTCTTTGTACTCTTTACTCCACTAATTTACGATGTTCTAGGGTAGTCGTTCATACAGTTTTATATCGGACTGTATGGTTTTCAACCGGTCTGTCCAATTCTTTTAACGTGTTCATTTTTGTGTGTATGTAAAGGAGTGTCCGGTATTATTGAATTCCATCAGTGGCCACCATACGATGAGTCACAAAAAAGGAATGCAGAACGGAACTTAATGGAAATTTAATTCAGTATGACTAAAATGAAGTGTAGGACATTAATTCGGTATGAAGCTACATTAGACCGGCATAAGCAAAGTTTCCAGATTAATATTGAAAGTGAAGCAACTAAGAAGCGAATCATTAATCTTTTACTCTTTAATTACCGGCTTTATTCCAAAAGAAAGGCCTTATAATTGTGTGTACGATTACTCAACATGTAGTAATGCATGTCAAAATGTTCTGGCATTCTTGCTTTGTGGATATCCTGATCCGATAACTTGGGTTTAAAAGACGAACAACAAAATGAATTACACATTTATCCTCCTTTGAGTGTCTTGTTTCAAAGCATCGAATTGCATGGTTGATTGTATCCTTCCTAATACCTTAATGAATTTAGTGCATGTGGAATGCCTAGTTCTGGAATAGTGAAATATTATTACGCTAAATATGTGATTTCACATCAGTTATATTGTCCGGGAGGGATCAAGATCGAATTCCAATCTGGGTGGGAAGGGTTGCTATTTTCCAGACGGTCTAAGGACATGAGTGAAACAAAATGTGAAAAACTGCCAATTAAAAAGCTTTGCTGAGTATACAATTATTAAAGAATTCGCTAAATTTGGTAAGGTAATATATTACGATTGACACCAATGGCGTAACAACCGCCCAAGCAGCCCACTGTTTGGGGGTGAGCAGGCCCATGCAATTGGGTCCTAAAATTCCCACCCAATATAGTTAAGTTTTCTTTGGGGGGGGGGGGGCAGAATTTCTTGCTACGCTGCAATTTGACACAAAAAAGAATATGTAGAGATTAATTGTAAAACTATAGTCGTAAATCCAGGTTTGATAACTTGCATACAGCCCTGGTGCAATCCGTTGTGACACAAATTATCCATAAAACGTACTGAGGAAAGAACACTTGAAACGCATACCTTCTTTGATGTTAAAATATATTCAATTTTACCTAGAACTTTATACTCAAGCTCATCAGGCCCTAACGTAATGCTTTACTGAAGATCACCAAATTATCTTAACGTTTTACTCACGTCTACTAGACCTTAACTTAACATTTTTGCGACAAAATCGCGTTTGGAACATACTCTGGACCACAGCTTGACACTTTAAAACTGCTTTTCTCAGTTAAATACACACTTTCAATGTAAATGCGCACCGTTGTAACAAAAGAAAATAAAAAATACCGCCATTAAGAAAAATAGAAATTAAATGTCAGGTTATGTTTCGTCTTTTTATATGGAAATTGAATCGTGATGAATAAATGAAATATATAATATGAAAGCAATTTCCCGTTACATAAATCTGAAAGCTTTCATAACAAAGTATTCAGATTAGTGTAATGGGAGTAGAAATAAAAGCGGACGATTATATTGATAAGATGTACAAATGAAGAAACTTCAGACTCATTTAGAGGAGGCTTTGATCACAGTCTAGTGAATATTTATGATTAGCGAATTTCAATTAAAATGCGAATTTCATGCGAATTTCAATTAAAATACGTACGTTAATGAGTTTACTATCACTCCTCTTAATTTAATGTTTCCTCTTATTATCAAGAACTGATGTATAATGCAATACAGAAAAAAAAATCGATCATTTTAGGACATAATGTTTACATGGTAAAATGGACCGATAATATACGCCAACAGTAATATAAATGTTGTTTCTTGTACAATGACTTGTTGAGAAATAAATTTGAAAGCCTTGTGAGTACTTAGTTTCATTAATCCCGTTTGCCCTATTCTATTTATTATTCCATCCATCCAGCAGCACCACCATTACTCAGGGGTCGTTACCCAAAATCTACGTAATCGTGTACAAAATTTGACCAAACAGTATTCAAAATTGTTGATGTAATTGCAATTTATGTGTATATGACCTTTGACCCCGTCTGAGGGACTCCTTTATGGCATGGCCAAAACTCATAACCACGTAGCAAATGGTAAACACATGGGGAATCTACACACCAAGTTTGGTGAATTTCCACCCAGCGGTTTAAGAGGTTGTATAGTTACGGACGGACCGAAAGAAGGACAGACAGACGTAAGGTATGACAACATCTCCCTCACCGATCACCCCCGCTAAAGCTTGGGGATATTTCTTTAAGGCTCAGTTCTTTTTATGTTTTAAGTTTGATTTGCAACCCTCATGTATATTTGTCAAATGTTCAAACCTCTCATCTTAAGGCTACATACAAACACTGATTGTGTTTGTATCAGAAAGTCTTTATCTTGTAAAATTATAATGTAAAAGCCTTATGTCAACAGCCATACCGTTCGTTTCTGAAACACTAACATGCAGACAGTAACAAAGGTGAATCAGTTCTCTCAAAACAAAGTCTGAGAAGAAATTCAGTACCTTCATGTTACATTGCATTTACCTTCAAATTCCTTTATGTAAAAAAAAACAAACAACCAAACCCAAATTCATTTGGAATTAAGTAACTTCACCTGTATTCTAACCTATCACATTCTGTCAGTTTGTATTATAATACCAGAGCATGAATGATTGGTATGAATATAGATAACGTTGGAAAGAGCTCATAGTAATAGAGTAAAATTAGGTTTCTGGCTCAAAAACCCCACTCCCCAAAACAAATACAAAAATCCATTTTAGCACCACCATCTAGACCATTTGGTATTTTGAATAATTTGGTCATAGAATTTGTGACAAAATATGATGTGGGGGGAGTGGGGTCTTTGATCCAGAAACACACATTTTACTCTACTACTGATAATTTTATTTCAACACCAAAGTGTTGAGATTATTTTTATTGTTATTGTTTAGATGCAATATCTAATGTAGATTTAAAGTACCTCTTCACCCATTGTTAACGTATCAACTGTGGATATAAAAATATTTCACTGTCACGATGATACAAAAAATTTTTTTATTTTTCCACTGACTTTTCGATAACACTCAAATAATTCTTTCATTGTCGCTTTAACAAGTGGATACTAAGTGCCTTTAGCCATAACCTTTGACCGATCTAGATCAATGCTAAGTTTAGTATAATTTTGTTGACTAATCGGATCATGGAGGTTATTATATTGCGACATTAGCTCATCACTCAACTGCGCAAGATAATTAAAATATTTACTGCCATCCGATTTGATAAGAAAAAGTTTTAGCTTATCAAATTTATAAAACAAATACCTGAAATTTCATTATTAATTTCAGCTGTTAATTGTTGACCGTCAATTGTCAATTTTTTAATTCTGCTGCTGCTTCCATCTGCTACTATTAAATATTTGAACATTATTTCTAAAGTTTAGACAAAATTAATTAAAGATGATATCAAGTATATAGTTTGAATAATGACCAAGTGCAAATGTATTAACTCCGTCAGCGCAATATCTTTAATCATCAAAAATGCTTAATCCACGTTTTATAATGACGTCAGTTTCAAGTTTGTGATAATTTGTTCTAATAACATTTGTGTTAACAAAACTAACATTACCGTCTAACGCAGCTTTAAAATCGTCAAATTTCATAAATTTTTTCACGTATCCTTTGGGTATACCCTTTCGTTTTTTCTTAGTTTATTGTCGTCAAGTAATGCAGCATACATTTTACTGGAGTAAACATAAATTCATCTTTCATTTTACCTATAACCTTTATTGTAAATATCCTGATAAGCATCTTTACATTTTATCTCATATACAGGCGAATGTGTGTCAGTAAACAATAACTCCGCAGTTGGCCATTGTTTTTTAACAAAATTATAATGAAAATCGTACATCAACCACTTTGACAGATCAAGTACAGCTGATCCAACGTAAATTGGGTGTTCAACTTTAAGTTTGTTTTATTGCCGCTGTATTGCAACAAGATTTTCATTAAATATTTTCATACTAACAAAATCATCATCATTTACAAGTTTATTTATGTGGTTGATATCATTTACAATTTTAATATTGACTCCCTTTCTTATATTTTCCATCGTCTTGCCAAACAGAGTTATTCATCAACTTGAAAAAGTTTTTCTCAAACTTTGTTTTAGCAACAGCGCGACGTTTTATATTTGAGTCAATATAACCTGTCATCCACATCGACTGATTGAACTTTAACTCTCGATGAAGTTTACGTAAAATTAAACCAGCACCTACTGCTTGTTTTAGATTTTTTGCTATGTAGCACATAATTTTGCTTATTTAACAAATTTGGAACGAGTTTACTAACAGTTGAGTAAGTTGCTGTTGTGATTGCTCTTTGTTCAGGTGATAACAAGCTATAATTGATTATCATTGACTCTGCACAAAGAGAATAGTCATTATGTAAATCGTGCAACGAACTAGGATAATCAAGATCAACTTTGACAAAATATGAAATATCTTCTGGTAAATCTTTTTCTGTTTCCGCTAAAAACTGATCTGGTGTTATCCAATGAAATCCACTATGTGGCATTGGCTCTGACATAGATTAACCATACAAATTATTAATATCTAGATAAATAATATAACTCGACGGAAGATTTTTATCAAAAGTTTTCAAATATTTATTATTGGCATGTGGGTATTTTTTGTTCTAACGCTAATGCCACCTCTAATACCACGTTCCATAAAATTAAACATATCTACATCATTTAGCAGCTCCAACTCGATTTTGCTTGTTTTTTTGCAGAGCATCCCACGATAGTCCAGGTGCAGAACAATACCAACATGGATCTAATCCGTATTGTCATAACTAACTCGACAGCTTTCGAAAACGTCGGCGAGCAATAACAAATCGGTTTTCAAGTAAAGATCATGATAATCACCAAATGTTTTACAACCAAACTTATCCCATATTTCTTTTGCATAATTGTATTCATCATCTGTTATATTCTCATTTTTTAGTTGCAAATAAAATTTATCTTGTCAGGCAGAGACTTTTCATCAAGTCTGCTCTAATCGTCAAGATACTCGTACGGAAAAATATCCTTTTTTGTTAGTAGATTAAATTTATCGCCAAAACAATTTTTCAGATTATTAAAACTACTACAACCTTTTACTAGCTCATATAACGGCGCTGCCATAAACTGCAGGCTATCGATAAAACGCACTTTTCCTAGCGTAACTGACATATACTTTTCAAAATTGTTTGGAATGCATTTTAAAACGTTATTGAGTTTTAATCTCAGAGTCACCAAATGCTTCTACTATTATATGACTGTCATATCCCCTGAAATTATGTAAAACAACTGGAATAAAATCTGGCGCGTGAAATTTAAAATTACAATTATCATGAGCCACACCACGATATTGGCCAGTCAAATGACAATGATTGTACACTCGATCTTCACCCGACATCTGCTCGCAAATATGACAATTAACTGCCTCGTCAAAATCAATTTTTGTTATTATTATTATTTTTGGATACTGCTAGTTGGTACCCAGCTCTTAAATTTATCGCTATATCCACGCCATTTGACTAAACTTTTAGTACCTTTTTTCGCAATAACGTTCTCAGTTACAAATATATCTTGATCAGTTTTTGGAAGTTCTTGCTAAAAAAACTTCCAATTACAGGTTCTCCTTCTAGATCTTTCAGCGAGTATGTTACTGGAATTGTCAATAGAACTTTATCAAATAAATCTTTATTTCAAATATTTGTTGTTAATGAAATTCTAACTTCATCACCAGCCTTAAATTTGTGTCTTCAGTATATATTTTTGTGTGATAATATCGGAGTTTTAATTGCGTCGTTCGGTGACATTTTGATCGTTCTGAGCTTTGTGTTATTATAGTCAATATAATTATTTGTATTTTTCTTTGTAAGATACTTGTGAATTTTTTCGTTTAAACAATAACACTTTGCCCTCATTTCCAGTAATGTATTTTTTAATATTATTTTGCTCAAGAAACTGCTCAAATATTTTTTATTAAAAATAAATCTCTGCACCATGATCTGTTCAAATTGTATTTGGTTTTCCTTCTGTTTCAGCAATAATTTGTTTTAAAGCATTAGTTATTGATTTTCCAGTTTTATTTGTAACATGTACACTAAATGCGTATTTACTAAAAACGTCAGTAACATTAAACAAGTATCTATTGTTATTATTGTACTTTGACAAACGTGACATATCTACTAGATCTACCGCCCATATATCATCAACGGCGTTCGCGACAACTTTGCGTCGCGGAATTTCTTTTAGGCCGATGTAATTCAGTTGCGAGCGTTGTATTTTCTCCGAGCGGCATTGTTCCAATGCCAAGTTTATACTTTATTCCAATTAAGCCCTGCACTAACTTTCTGTCAATTTGATCTCTAATTCCGCTTGACTTCATGTCGCGTAATTCGTTTAACATCACCTTATCACAACCATGTTTATCTTGCTCGTTAACGCGATAACGAATATCATGTCGCATTGCCATTGCACCAACTTGATTGTAAGGTTCTTGTCCTGGAAGTGGATTATCGTTTTATCAAGTTGTTGATCAAGTGGATTATATGGTCCAGTATATTTGTGTCCTGGCAATGTCCACCCTCGGCTCAGATTTGGTAATTTGCCAATTAATTTGTGTATGTCAATGCCGCTGCCAATTATTTCTCTTTTTCCACAACGTTGACGGTAAGTAACAATTTTATTTTGTTCCGAACAAAGATCCTTGTCACTGCTACAACTACATTTTTATTTATTTTTTTTTTGCTGTACAATTTTCAGTTATCAACTAAAATGACTTTATCATTTATTGGTATTATGTCTAGTCCGTTACCCGACTTATTTGTTGTTGGTGCTGCTTTAAGAAATTTACTTTTTCTCTTGCCACAGATCGCGCAGATGCTTTTTAACATTATTCTGTTATTTTTAGTTTTTTTCTGTTTTCTCATCTTTATTTTCAGTTTTAGTTTTACATTTGATATAGTATGTTGACATTTTTTTATACTTAAGTTTAGACAAAATTAATTGCAATACTAACATTAGCATAAGAAGGTTGTTTGTCAAACTGTAAAAAAAAAAACTTTAAAAATTATTGTTGTCTGACATCTGATTAATAAACATTATACAATAATATCCACAAGCGAATGTTCCAACCGGTTGAAGTTGATTTGATGAATAATTTATCTTTTTGTATCTTTTGTTAATATATTTTTTATTGCATCACTTGGAGGAAGGCGAAATGAGTCAAAATAATTATTATTGTAAACTGCAACCCAGTGCGTGCCGGATCCATCATTAAAATCTTGTATGTTTATTACACATGCTCCACCTTCTGGTACGGTGTTCAGCTCATCTTTAGAATAAATTCCGTGGAAATTTTTTATTTTTTTTAGTTTGTCAAGTATATCTAAATTACTTAATGTTTTTATCGTCTGGTTCCCGGAAGCATTACTCCGCGGCCTATTCCCAGTAGATTGGGAAGCAGACTTACCGCTCTTCCTGCCAACAGTGGTCCGATAAATCCATCTTGCATCTTTTGCTTTGCCGGTGTTATCTTTTCTTTCGCAGTCGTCTTTCACTTTGTGGTTGTTGTCTTTCGCTTTGCTTTTTGTTTAGGCATTTTTTATTTTACAATGCTAGACAAAAATTTTCTCAGTTCATCTCCTTACACCGCCTTTTTAGTTGCGCCTGATATTGCACCTGACGCTCCTGCTATACCCAATGTTCCAAGTACTGGCAAAAGTTTTGATAGTACAGTTTTGGCTATCGTTGCAAGCGCCGGACCAAGAAATCCACCTTCGACCGCCATGCGATTGACTTGTACTGCTGAAAGATTAAGAACAAACGGTTGACCTTTATTGAGTTTGTTTACTTGTGTTTGAGTTAACATTATTTTTGTTAAAGTGCCTGTTGCATTTGTTGCAGATATTTTAAGTGAAACTGCCCGTCGTTTAGCAACAGCTGTTGCAAGTTTTTTTAAACTTGTCCTTGAGTCAAGTATACTTCTTTTGTGGTATATTTTATTTTCATTTTTTTATATATTTATTTGTTAGATTAAACTTTTACTGTCATTTGACCCTGCACTGAATCAATTGTTATAGAACGGTCACTAACAACTAACATGTAAACGTAAAGTGGTGCAGCCGGAGCAGCGCCTAGTGTCCAAGTAATTACAATATCGGCAGTTGATCCAATATCACGCTCTGGCTGTTTACGAACGTCAAAGTAAAAGATAGGATAGAGTGTTCTAAACTCTTCAACTGATATTTGAGATCCATCTCCAACATCCTGATATTTTTGTACATGTAAGGTCTAGTTATGGTTTTATTAGCATCATCATTAAAATTACACTCGATTGCTCGTTCAGGATATTGTCTCGAGTTTATTCTTGCATATATTCGCCTTACATCGTCATTGTCAAACATATTGTTATTTTGTAATTGACTGCCAAGTTGTTGTTGAAATACAACAAACAATAGTCGCGGTAATTGTTCAAATAGAGCTGTTGTAACACGCCACGTATAATCGATTGCGTTAGAAACTGATGTTCTGTATATGCTATGTTGCTGAAAATGAATTTTCTTTGTATATGTGGAAAGCATAGCATTAAGTCCTCATACTTTGCTAACCGAAGGAGTTATTCGTGGCATCCATAACGCAAGTTTAGTAATAACAAATTGTGCATCAGCACCACCAAACTCGGATCAAACTATCAATTTTGTTCTGCTCGATCGAGAATCAAAGTATGTTTAGTATGTTTAACTCAACGAAATACTTTATTGTGATCGCGACAAAATCAAAATATTGTGCTCAACGGCAGCATCATTGTGATTTGGCATGATTCTGCTGCAAGGTGTCTTAGTTTAGTCAATCCGTCGTTGTAATTCTTTGCTATTCTTATTATTCCATTAACTATTACAAACTTTGCAGTACCATCTGCGGCTGCACCTGGTAGTGTTACACCAATATTATTACAGGCAGCAATAAGTGAAACTCTTACAGCGTGTGCTACAATCCCCAGAGACGCAGCATTACTTATTAAAAAACTTCGAACAAATACTGCATTATCAGCAGCTTTGGCAGTATCTGGAATATTTCCGTAATATATATATTACAGACGATTATTTATATATATATATATATATATATATATATATATATATATATATATATGTATATGCCATATATGTAGCAATATATATATATATATATATCTTCTTTCTTTCATATATATATATATATATAATCGTCTGTAATAGTATCTCCAGTTCTAGTATCTTTAAACCACATCATGTTAGTTGCAGTCGACCTGGAATAATCATCAATAAACGAAACAATATTTAAAATTGTGCTAGCAACTTCCAGTGGATCTGAAATATCTTCTGTTGTTTGAATACTTAGTTGATACCTAGCACTTCTGAACAAGCTCCATCCATTGTTAACAAGCGCAATTCGTGTACCAGCTGCAATATTACCACCAGCTGCGGTTAATATTCTACCTCGTACTTCTAACATTGCCTTGTGTGGCAGTAGAAATGCATCTTCATCTCTCGTATTAAATTTTTTTATTCCAGCTTTATTTGGCTCGTTTGAGATTTTATCAAGATACTCAACATACTCAAGCTCTGTTACTGTGTCGTCTGTTTCATATGTTTCCTATTAAATCAAGGTAATTTTTGACTGACATTTTTTATTTTATTACCCCACAAAAAATTACATTGTCGGCGATGTGGTTTTTTATATTAGTTTTTGCACAATGTTTTTACCTTTTGGCGATAAAAGCTTTTTCGTTGTCGCTATCGTTGCACGTTTAGTATCTTCCGTTGGCGCAATTTCTGAAATAACCTGTTTGATTTCGGCTGCGGACACCTTTGGTGTATCGCCCTTTATCTTCTCGGAGATTTTTTGTCCGACTGCAGTTCCAGCTGCACTTGCTGCCCCTATCGCAAAAGCTTTTGATGCATCCAGCGCAATTGGTGCAACTTTATGTGCTATTCCTGGTACATTTTCAACAATCTTTGAAAATATATTTCCAAAAAATCCTCCTACGATTTTTCTCCTGTAGATATTTGCTTGTTTTTTCATTTTTATATCTGTTAGTTGTACACAATTGACAACTACTACGCAGCGAACAAGTGTAAGTAATAGGTAACAATCTCATTATTAAGATCAAGTTGTATGTTTATATCTGTTATTTGATTTTCGACATTTAATTGATAATAAATTACCTGACGTGGATTAACTTGCATCAACGACCCCGGCGTAACGTAAGGTGAAAACTGTATATTGCTCGTCCTTGACTACCTTTTGCAGAATAAGAACCAGACGCAAAAGAGCAGTTTATTAAAATCGTATTTACATCTGTTATATTTACTGGTAGATCTCCGTCACACTTTATGGTTTGTTCTGTGGCAGATCCGTATTGTTGATTAGTAAATCACAACAACGACGCAATGCTTGTTGCTGGAGAAAAAATAACTAACAAATGAATTTTTAGTATTGTTCTAGCGCGTAATGTATTATAGTTTGGAGTTAACTCGAAATTGTCTGCAACTCCACTATTTTTGGTTATTAATTCTTTGATTGTTTTGTTAAGATCAGTTACATTGTAAGCGCCTTTTGGAATTTTAAATGTTATCGATGGCGCGGCTGCTGGCTGAAATGTAAAATCGTCAATGACGCCAGTTTTTACATTAACCATAGAATGCCATGCTGTACACGAAATTAATCCGATTTCATACTGCTTTTCCAGATCAAGTTGTATTGGTGGAATATAATTTACAGAAAAATTTGCACTATCTTTTATTGTTTGTGACGAGCCTAATAATAATGGTGTTGATGTTAATGACATTGCTTTATTTTCCTACATTATATATTTTTTAATTTTTACTTTGAGAGAAAGAAATTTATCCAAATAATAAGATCGCTGTGTAAAATTCCATATTCGTCTGATGTTAGTAATCCGCTTGATGTAAGATGATCGAGTATATCTACCATCTCACTGTCAATTTCCGCTCCAACATTTCCAGTTTCTTTTGATGATATTAGTAACATTAATCTGCCGACCATTTCAGTGGTTGATGTGAATACGCGGACTCCATATCTAGTTCTTCCTTTCGCTTGCTTCTCGTCAATAGTCTTTGCTTCTTGCTTCTCGTCAATAGTCTTTGCTTCAGTACTTAGTTTATTATCATGATTACTAAATATATTATTATTTTTTATTCGCTCAATAACTTCAATATGAAGATCAGCAATAATTCCCTTCCGGTATTTTAAAAAACTATTGTAGTAATCAGTATTATCTGGGTCTACTGCCTCATCAAAATATTTTTGTTTTCCAATTTTATTTTTTCTAGCCCTGCAATTATTTTGTCAATATCTTCTTTGTTCTGGTTTTGATATTATGGACTTTAACTTTATCATAATCATATTCTTTGTCTAATACTTTACACTCAAAATCTTTTATTTTATCGTGTAATTCTTTTAATCTTATATCCTTGACCGCTTCTTTGCTGGTATCATCTAATTCATGTGCATTCCTAAAAGATTTTCTTTCTTCAGCGTCTATCCTGATATTTTCTTCTAGTGGATCAATCTTTTTCGCTTGTTCTTCTTGTTGTCTTTTCACGTCCTCCATTTTTACATCTATTTGTTTTAACATTCTTCTTGTTGGCTCAACTGTTGTTGCCTGCGATAACCATTGTTGAAGTGCAAGTGGATTAGCATTTATCCGATCTAGTTCAGTATGTCGAGCAACGAGATCGGCAATGTGCGCCACGAGCGTCTCAGCAAGTTTCCTAGTTTCTTCCTTTGATCTTTCTCCTAGTAAACCGAGCAGACCTTTTTCTTTTAATTTTTTAAGTTCTTCTTCTGATAGCTGTCCAATTTCTGGTTGTTTTCCAAGTACATCCTCAGCAACAGGCTTAAAACTTTTGGCAGTTTCTTCTGCAGCAGCTACTTGTCCACGCCGCGCTTCCACTACTCTCTTTTTAAACATTACATTGGACTGAGCAAGCGTTTTCAGTGCCTCTAAACGTTTTTGATATCTTATTTGCTTTCCATTTAATTTTATTAATATTTATAAAATTTACAGAAACTTGTCAATGCAACAACGAAACATTTTTCTTTTTTTGGATCACTCGCAAGTTTATCAAATAAAAAGAAATTATATTTGTCTTTGGTTGCTTGATGATATAGTTCAATAAATTTATCTTTCGTTACGTCTCCACATTGTTCGCTTGCAATATTGCTCACATCAACATTGTCCAGTCCAGGAAATAATACAAAACAACCAGTATTTCGTATGATAAATATGTCAACATTGCAAAATCCTTGCGCAAGATAAACATAATTATATCTTTTGTTACGCGACAATGAAAAATAAAATCTTATTTTATTCATCTCCTCATTGTTTAGCGGAATATCATCAAAGCCAACTATTTTATGCTCGGTTGAATCAAGTTCGTTTACTGGAATAAGATCTTTTGGTTGTCTAATAATAAAAAATTCCTCACCAGCATCAAGTTCGTCACGCAGTTTGTTGTTGTATTCGTTGAGTAACTCGTAATTATCCTGTTGCGGATTAATTGTGTAAATATAAACTCGATCATAATTAAAATTGTCGTTGAGCAGCAGATTCATTAACAAATTTGTTTTTCCCGATCTAGTTCGGCCGACGATGAGATAATAACACTCTGGTAACTCATTGTTGTGTTGGTGTTTGACCAATCATTCAGTATGAAAGTTTAATATCGACATTGAATATATCTGTTATACAAATATTTGTCAGACAATAAATAATAATGAGTTACTACACAAAATTTGGAACAACGTTAAGTGACTCAACAACTACAACGATAACAACAACAAAAGAAAGTGTTGATTTGTCAGGTTACTTAAAGAAATCTAGCGACACGATCACTGGTAATCTGTCGATGTAAAATCAGCGAGTTTTAGGACTAGAAACAGCTTATCCACCAGTTAATGATGTCAACAGACAAGAAACTAGTTATGCACAACTAAAATCTGTTGACGACAGTGAACTTGATAAATCGGGCGGAACAGTTATTGGTGATATTAATATGTCGGGCAAAATAAAATTAGCTTAGAAACTG
Source organism: Megalonaias nervosa (assembly GCA_016617855.1). Taxonomy (NCBI): domain Eukaryota; kingdom Metazoa; phylum Mollusca; class Bivalvia; order Unionida; family Unionidae; genus Megalonaias; species Megalonaias nervosa. The sequence continues at coordinate 16,424 of JAECUM010032107.1, forward strand.
CGTATCCACCACCAAACTTAAATCAAACTCAAACAGTGAGTTATTCACAGCTAAAATCTGTTGACGATAATAAACTCAATAAAACGGGTGATACAATGACTTGAAATCTTAACATGTCAGGCAAGAAAATAATAAACCTGGAAACTGCGTATCCACCACCAAACATAAATCAAACTCAAGCGGTAAGTTACTTACAATTAAAAACTGTAGTCGACAATAAACTTGATAAAACTGGAGGAACAGTTACTGGTAATATTGTAATGACCAATAATGCACAAATATCGATTAACTCTCCACCAGCTGGTGATACAGGTGCTATTAGTTATGCGCAATTACGTGAAGCACTTACAGCGTATTTACATTTATCTGGCGGTACGATGACGGGATCAGTTGACATGGGCGGTAAGGTGATATACAATACTCAACTTAACAATACAACTCTCAACAACGACGACTGGCTAACAAATGTAAGATTTGTTAAAAACAACTTGTTAAGCTGAGCGGCGATACAATGACTGGCACGTTAAACTTGGGAAATAATAAAGTAACATCATCATATTTTCCGACTGCTAACGTTGATTTAACAAACAAAAAATACGTAGACGACGCACAAACAACATTAATAAATATGATTCAGTATGTTTCAGCAAATTATTTGCCTCTTGCTGCCGGTGTAATGTTAGGAACACTTGATATGGGAGCCAATAAAATTATTTCCAGCCACGATCCAATATCACCAAATGATTTAGCAAATAAGGCTTATGTTGATTTAGTTGCCGCTGGCGGAAATAAATATGCTAAAAATTCTGCTGGACTAATTCCAAATTGTCCTCTTCCGTCAACAAACATAAAAAAGTGGATTTTCAATAACAGCATCATCAGTTTATAATGCAACACAATATGACTGCAACTATGTTACAGTTTCTAATGATGTATCAAATGACTGCGTTGTTCTTGGTGGATCAAGTAGTAGTTATTGGATTAAAGGCGAATGCCCATCCGCAGTTGCCATACGGAAATTTATTGTAACAGAACTTTATAGCAATACTGAAAGATTTCTTGACTGGAAGCTGAAGGGATCAAACAACAATAATTCTTGGACAACTTTATATACTGCAATAAGTTATCCAATCGGATCTACTCCATTAGAAATTTCTCTGCAAACAGCGTCTGTTGTCAAGTACAAATATTATAGACTGTACTTTACTCGCTTTGAGGTAGTTAATCCGGGTTTATCCTATTGGCAATTGTTTTCACTAGACGATTTAGTCTAACTCTACAAAATAATGTCTGATCCAGCTATCATAACAATTGCTAAAGAATTTTATAACAATATTTTTAATACTGGCGTATACTCTTTTGCAGCAGAAGATAGTGATAAAGTGGAGGTTGAAAAACTTAACGAGATGAAAAGAAAATTCAATAGTTTGCTTGGTGACTCATCAACAAAATTGTCAGTCTGAAATGAATTTTGCTAGCGTTATGAAAATGCGAGGACCACAACTAAAATACCCAATAAAGAATTTTGATATAATAAGCAGGTACTGTCATCCTGATAATTGTCGTGAAGAACAAAATCGAGTTGAAAATATACTAAAAGAAATATTGCTTGAACTTAATACTGAAAATATAGATCTTATTGTTAAATCTAATCTGATAAAATCAAAAGCGCACGGCGGACGACAGCAGGATGAAACTAAAGTAAACAACTTACATGATCGCCTTAACAAACTAGCTGACTTAAAAAAGAAAACATTAAACAAAAACAAAAGATTAAACGACAACTTTAAAAAACGAAAAATATTTCATAAACTAGGAATGTACTATCATGACAAACAAACAATAATAGATCTGGCTAAACAATAAGCGTAGAGACAGCGAAGAAAGCATATGCAAATGCAATGATACCGCTGCTTAGACGGACTCCAAAATTTGATCAATTATTGTTAGCAAATCATTAAATGTGATAAATGAGTTTATGGACGACGTTAATGATTACGATGTTAATCAACAAAAAAATTCTTTAGGAAGTTGAATCAGTTGTAATTGAACAAAACGTTGACTCATTATGTTATTTATGAAGCAGATTATTATCCACCACTAACACTCCATCGATCTAGACAATTATCGTTGAGATTATTATAGCGAAGTTGATAAAATTTACGATGAAGCTTTCAGAAGATTTTAATCTGAAATTGTAACAAATTTACTCAGAGACGATAATCCGTCATTAAAATGAGATCTACGCAAATTATTTGTCATTAATTTTATTGTCGCATACGCAATTTTAAGACAACATCTTGTTCTTCAAAATTTTACATTAGATAAAATCGCGCTTGTTCTTTGGTATATTGATGAAAATGAGGAAAAGCTAAAGATTTGGTAAATGATGTACATTTTACTTCTCAATTTGCAATTCAGGTAACGCATGATAAAGTTTGCTCATATAGTTGGCTAAAGAAAAAAGAAGTGCTAACAAATAAAAAATATTATGACACCGCTTCTCCAGTTTATGACAAGTACAGGAATTGTATGGCTTGCGATGCTAATGTTGAATTTAGAAAAGCCCTTGATGATGTTGTTGGAGTTAGAACATTCACTATTGTGTAATTAAAATTATAAAAAAAATGAAAAAACAAACTATTGATTTCAATCATGTTTTAGAAAATATTCCAAAACCGACCTCGACGCGCTAATGCAATATTACAAGTACTATCACAAAAAGCTCTGGTGCACCAAAATATGTTATAAGTATTATAGCAGAATAATTCGAGTAATTTCGTATTTACCGCTGTTGCTGACTGGCTCTGGTATAGTCTCTAGTGGAGCAGCTTTAAATCCGTTTTTGTTAATTATTTCCGGAATCGGCGTTAGTTTATCAAATGCGCTAAAGCGAATTGAGCCACAATTTGAAACAAAACAAATTCTTGCAAAACAGCAAGTGTAACTTAAAAACTATTGCTAGATCAGATTAGATCTTACTTGCGCGGAGTTAAGTATGATATGGACGATTTAAGTCGCGAATTTCATATAGTTGATAGTATGCTGACAGATATTTTGCCGTTGAAAGTAAGTAAATATGAAAATCGATATCAAAAACGTATCAAGTAGAGTGTATCATTTATAATTTCTCTAATTAATTTTGTCTAACAATAATAAATAATCTGATAAATAAAATTGTATCTAACAATAAAAACTAAATTTATTAGTAGCAGAGTAAAATTCTATGACCAAAATGTGTTCAAAATACCAAATAGTCTAGATGGTAGTGATAAAATAGATTTTTGTATTTGTTTTGGGAGGTGTGGGGTCTTTGAGCCAGAAACCACATTTGACTCTACTAATTTCATGTTATTGTCCATTGATTTTGACGAAATAGAAAAGAATTATGTAATCGTGCGTATTGCGCGTTTTTCCATCAATTCATGCATGCTGACATAACGCGCATTGTTAGGTCAGTGCTCCATTCAATGTGAAATAGAAACTTCTAACCTTAAATTTTGAAGGGGGGGGGGGTTGGTGTCGAAGACGTACTCATGTGTCAGGATCAGAATTTGTATCCACAATGTGGTCATCTCATAGGCGGGACTGGTGGATGGTGAATTAATGACAGAAAACAAGTTACCGTGAGTAGCAGTAAACGCAGGCTGAGACCAGCATACATGACATTATGCAACGCCACGGAGCAGCAAAGTTTTGGCAGGCCCAGTGCCCTTTTGGGTGATACGGTGGGTTGGGAGGAGGTTTGGTCTAGGAAGGCATTTAGTAGTCATGGTAGATTATCAGCAGCTGGGTGACTGTTACCAACATATCAATTAAAGGTACGAGGAGTCCTTGGGATACTTCCAATGACAGCCTGAAGCGCAAGCGGGAAGAACGCGTGAGGGAGCCACGTCGTTACCACGTTTAGTCTTGATGTCCTTTTGGAGGCGCTTGACTTGGGTGGCTGTCAGCATAATATGAATAAGCCCTTTAAACTCTCCAGCACACAAAAGCAGCTTAATACTACATAGTGCCCGCCAGATCGTGACGATCTTCTCCCGCCTACCCTCAATCAGGGACACGAGGTATTATTTGGTCAGCATCGCGTGTATGTTTATAAACCTTGACGTTTACTTGTCATGAACTGGTGGGGCTTCGACCACCCTCATTCCTTCGTCAGCATCCTTGAGTAGCTTTGTTTTATTCCAGAGAATAACGGCGAAGGTTCGGTAGACGGTGCCGTCAGAGTCCTAGAGGATGCGAGCCTTGAAATACATGTATGCAACCCACTGCTGGTCTAGGTGCTTCGGGCTAAAACACTAAATAGGGTATTGTCTGGTGAAGTAGTTCTTTCTGATCTGCAAAACAGTGTTCACATTTTTTATTGCAAGCCATAAATCTCAGGATCAGGCGGCAGGCGCTGATCACTTTGCTAATCGGGCTGTCCAGAAGGATTTTTCTTGCTTGGCTCCTGCTGGCTGTTGAGATCCAGGTTCGCTTCCGTAATGTCAAGAGTTTCGGACAATATCGTCATGGACACCTCGTTATTTTTCCGATTCGAGCATGGATCCATCTCGGGTTCCCCTGTTTCCCTGCTGATTTCATGCGCCTCACGCTTGCCGGGCCAGTTGTTACTTTGCCTCCTCTCACCTCGCTGTACACCCACCTTAGCCGGGATACTACCAGCCTTTTCGGCGACACTTTTTGATTCAACAGCGGTTCTTTTCAGTTGATTTTGAGTCGCGGTTTCAACCATTTCCACTCCATGTTTGAGAATATATCGGCGACTCTCGTTGGTAAACTTCTGTGCTCTGGCGGACATTCTTGACATGTAAGCTGGCGGTGCTCCTGAGCCAAGATGGCGGCAGCTGTGGCAAGAAGCACTCCCATCAAGAACGCAACGGTTTCTTCACCCAACTCCCAGACGGCCTACTTCACACCCTTAACCTCCTCGCGAATTTCATCTGCGGAATTCGATGTCCCCCAACGGGCTTGATGACGGGTGTGAACTTTATTTCATCATCGAAGACCGTCTCTTGTTGCTGAATTTGCTTGGCGGCGAGATTGTCGAGCAGTGCGTTGAGCGCGACCGTGTGCTTGTACAACAGGTGTATTTTGTCGTCCACGCTCGTCAACTTTGCAAACGGCATTGTAGCAGGTTGCTTTAAGTTTTGGATAAGTTGAGGGCAGGCTGCTTTGAGGTCCACGGTGGTGAAATTGTGTGATGTTGCATTCGCCTTGCTAAAATAGCGTCGAAACCATTCAGAAGAGGTCGTCAGCCAGTTTGGACAGGCTGCTGTGTAAAAACTGATATTGTCCATAATATGTAGATGACACGGGTAAAAGTTCATATATTTTTCCGAGTTGATGGGAGTGGCATTGATGACTATCGTTGAGGTCTTCCCAAAGCTGTCATCAGCAAAGGCTGTTGTAGTTCTTCATGTTGTGTAAAATGACTGAAACTCTAGTTTTTTCTTAACTTAGTCGTTGTTGGATGTTACAGTTCTTATGGACGGCTTTTCGGAATTGACCGGTTATATGGCAATTTCCTCTCAATCGATCCTGTCTCATCCACTTTCGACAGATGAACAGATCTTAGCGGCTTCAAACGCAGCATTGTTGGTGGTCGTCATCACTAAAGGGCGAGACTGGGCTTATTCCTTTCGGAGATGTGCCACATCCTTCTCTCTCCAGGCTTTTGATCAGTTGGACTGCCACGTCATTTCCTCTCTGTATCACGGTAGGTTTGGATTTACCCACACATCTCTTGATGATGTTGTAAAAGTCACATGGCGGATGGCTTGAAATCTTATAGGTATTGCTGTTCGTTAGGTCAACTTCGTCCATTTTCTTCGGAACGTAAAGAATCTCAAGGTCAGCATAGATTACGTAGGGAACGGACATCTGATGAAGAGGCGCATAAAGTAAACCTTGTTCTTTCCTGGATCTGGGTGGATAGTCCTCTGAGGTTTTGTGCCTATACCACAGCAGTCTTTGACGTGACTCACAAGAAGGTCTGCGACTGAGAAGGCATGTTCACATCAAAAGCAGAAGTACTTTCTATCTTTATGTTCGTTACTGCTATAAACCATCCCTAAAACGTCTATAATCCATATGTAGTGTTAACTGTTATCCTCCGACAGCAGTAGCAGATTAATCCAGAGCTATTATCAGAGATGCGAAGAGGTAAAGAGCATGGTCCCAGCCCAAGACGTTAACGGTGATGGTGGGATTGAGGTTCTCAGATATGGCAATATCAGAGACCTTCATCGGAAACTCAAGCTTGTCAAAGCGTAGTGTTCCCAGATGCTTACAGTAATTGCTGGTACGATTGCTGTGGTCATCGGCAGGGTAAAGGGCACAAAGAATGGCTCATTCTGTACATCATAACATAACCTTTTCTAGCTGTGCCATGCCACTAAGGTTAAACTTTATACCCTTCTTTCCAATCTTCTGTGTAAGAATATATATCAAGCTTTGGGTCATGGCCCTGGAAAGTTTATAGGTGGGGACTTCTAGCGGTGGTCTCGAGGTATCACAATTTTATAGTCGACGATGATTTTATCCTATTCGGAGCAACCCTAGAGGTGAGCAGATCAAATTGTCTAGTAGGAACTGGGGTGCTTTGCTTCCTTGGTGGCCTTCCGCCTGGCTTCGTTTAGCCCCTTTGGACAGCATCTGGGTCGGTACGGGTGGCTCATTTGTACCGGCATGGGTTTTTGCTGTCTAGGGGATGGTATGGGTAGGACCAGTAGTTGCTAAGGTTGGCTGTTGAGCTCGGACGGTCAGTACTGCCTTCAGATGGCATAGTGTTCATTCGCTCTGATCTGTCCCTCTGTGAGCAGCGAGTTAATTTTCTGTGTTGGTATAAGAAGGGTACACAATGTCATCTTACTATGCCCTATCAATCTCTAAATCCAAAACTCGCTGCTGATGGTTATTGCCTGACGCTGAGGGTAGGCGTTTGTATGTATTTATGTCTGCTATTTTACCTGGCCTTTCTCTATATAGGTATCTAATGAGGTCAGGCGAAGATATATTCTTGCTCCAGCGCGGTTGTAATACGATCGAAGGTTGCCTTGAATGTGTGATGGACGTTTGCTTTAAGTTCGCTAAAGACCTTCCTATACTACCAATGGGCCTTTAGTTTTATTCATCTTAGCTTATAGGACTTGTGATCATCTCCACATTAAGTGTTAAATAATTTCTTACAACAAGCGGCAGTAGTAAAGATAAACCAGGGTTTTAGCCCAACCCTTTTTTTTTCCTCTACTACTACTCCCACCCTCCAAACAAATACACATTACCCCCCCCCCCTCTGCTCTGTTAAAACTTCAACTACATTACCTAATAAGGAAGCCAGGTACACAGGTAACTCACTCAAGCATGACTATTGCATGAGTCATACAGAGATCGTGTGATTATGTGGAATTTGCCAGAACGTAATGCGCATGCGTAGAATGTTCTCGAACTAGACTGAATGCAGTATATAAAAGGCAAGACGCGCTTTATAAATCAGTCTGCAGGAGTTTGACCAGTACGAAAGATCATAAGCGGAAATTATTACACTTGTGATATTTTTAACGTTTGGAATCATTATGTGATAGCGTTCAAGCGGATATTCACAAAGCGAGAAAGGTAAGTGATATTATCTATACCTCATTACCAATGATTAATGTTTCTACTGTTGAAATTAGAAATATTTCATTATCACGATTGTAGAGACTAAACTTTACTTTACCACTCACACAACGACGGGACTCAAACAAATCTTTTATTTGGGGTTTGTTAAGAGGATATTTTTTATCGATAAAATATATTTTTGATCTATCAAGATCAATTGTAAGTTTCGTATATTTTTGTTGGCTGATCGGATTGTGAAGGTTTTTAAATTCCTCTAACAACTTCTGACTCAATTGTTCTAGGTAATTGAAATACTCGCTGTTATCATATCTGATGAGTGAAAGTTTTAGCTTGTCACGGTTACCACTAAAACATATACCTGATATTTCATTATTAATTTCAACTGTCAATTGTTTGCCGTCCATCATTAGATATTTGATCTTGCTATTGTAGCTATTTGTCACTGTCAAATTTTCAAACATTATTTCTTAAGTTTAGATAAAATTTTAGTCGGAAAAGATAATGTCAAGTATAGATCTATCATCATGACAATACCCAAGTGCAAATGTATCTACCCCATTCTCACAATAACGTTTGTCATCAAAATTACACAATCCACGTTTGATAATGACATCTGTTTCAAGCTTATGATGATTTGTTCGAATAGCCATTGATCTTATAAAACTAACACCGCCGCGAGCGCCATCAGCGCCGAGTGCGTATTTGTAATCATCAAATTTCATAAACTTTTTAACAAAATCGCGAGGCAGACCTTTTGCTTTTTTCGTTATTTTATTATTGTCTAACAATACGGCGTACATTTTACTGCGCAATCCGATAAAGTATTTGATGATGCTCGAGTTCATTTCATCTTTGAACTTACCAATAACCTTTTTATTTGTATCGTCATGAAATTTACTGTCACGTGGGTAATCGGAAAGATCAAACAGATGTCGATTATCATACATGTCCTGATAGACGTCCTCACATTCGATTTCATATACTAGCGAATCAGTATCAGTAAACAACAGTCTACTAGCCGGCCACTGATTTTTAACAAAATTATAATGAAAATCGTACATGAGCCACTTTGATAAATCTAACACTGAAGCTCCAACGTAAATCGGCTTGTTTAGTTTTAGATTTGTTTTTCTTCTTTGTATCGCAACAAGATTCTCATTAAAAATTTTCATGCTCACAAAATCATCGTCTGACACAAGTTTGTTTCTGCGATTGATATTATTAACTAGCTCGATATTTACGCGTTTCCTAATATTTTCCATCGTCTTACCAAAAACAGAATTGTTCATGAGCTTAAAGAAGTTTTTTTCAAAATCAGTTTTTGCTACAGCTCTTCTTGAAGTGTTTGAGTTAATATAACCTCTCATCCACGGCGACTGATTAAACTTTAAAACTCTATGAACTTTTCTCAGCACAAGACCAGCATCTACTGCTTGTTTTAAAACTTTGTAATGCAAAACATAATTTTTCTTATCGAGTAAATTTGGTACTAGCTTTTTGACCATAGAATGTTGTCTTGGTAATGCTGCTCTTGTTGTTTTGCAGATAATAAACTATAATCTATGACCATTGATTCTGCGCAGAAAGGATAATCGTTATGCAATTTGTGTAGCGAAGTTGGATAATCGAGATCAACTTCAACGAAATATGAAACATCTTCAGGTATCTTTTTTTCTGTCTCTGATAGAAATCGATTAGCCGTGATCCAATGAAATCCACCAAAAGGCATTGGTTCTGCCATCGAATACCCGTACAAGTTATTACAATCTAGATAAACTATATACTTCGAAGGAAGCTTAGGATTATACTCTTTTAAGTATTTGTTGTTTGCTTCAGCATATTTCTTCGTTATCACGCTAATACCACCTCTGATACCTTTTTCGATAAAATTGAACATATCAACGTCAGTCAGTAATTCTAACCTTACCTTGTTAAACTTTAGCAGAGCGTCCCAAGACAACCCCGGGGCAGAATAATACCAGCAAGGATCTAGTCCGTAATTATTATAACTTACTTCTCGAAAGCTTTCAAAAACATCTGCTAATAATAACACGTCTGTTTTCAAGTATAAATCATGATAATCACCAAACGTCTCACAATCAAATTCTTTCCAGATATTTTGTGCGTACTTGTACTCGTCATCGGTTATATTTTCATTTTTAAGTTGCGAATAAAATTTGTCCTTGTCAGGTAAAGATGTTTCATCAAATTTACTCCAGTCGTCGAGATATTCGTATGGAAATACTCCTTTTTTGGTCAGTAGATTAAATTTATCTCCAAAACAGTCTCGTAGGTTATCAAACTTACTATAACCTTTGACAAGCTCATCTAATGATGCTGCCATAAACTGCAGGCTGTCAATAAAACGCAATTTACCTAACGTAACTGACATATACTTTTCAAAATTATTTGGTATGCATTTGATTACGTTATCGAGTTTTAAACGAGATTTTACGTCAGAATCACCAAAAGCTTCTACGATAATGTGACTATCATATCCTCGAAAGTTGTGAAGAATAACTGGAATAAAATCTGGAGCATGAAATTTTAAATTACATTGATCATGAGCCGCTCCACGGTACTGTCCGGTCAAATGACAATGGTCATGTACGACGTTGTCAGAGTCAAAAGCTTTTTCACAAATATAACAAATTTCTGCTTGCTCGTGATCAGATTCTTGCTGAGGTGTTAATTTAATCATTGGAGTTACTCTTTTCAAACGAGCAAATATATTATCAACTTCGCTGATCAACTGCTTGAGAAGCCAGACAGCTGGATTTTTACCACGGTATAATTTGATTGGTTTAGATAACCTCGAATCAGTACAACAAACTACCTTGTACGCTACTCCGCACGGAACATGATTTTGAGTTTTTCTTGTACTCGATTGGTTAGGATTATTTTCTGCGCCAAGTACAGGCTGAAGTAAGCATTCGAAATCAGCGTATATGACGAAAGGAATTTTTAGTTTGTGATTATGATGGACAAACTGTAACACACTATCTTTTTTAGATGGCATTGTTATTCTTTGTACATCACTACAGTACTGCAAATGCTTTTGTAATATTTCACTGTTAGTACAACCGTGCAAGCAGCGATAACAAAAGAATTTTTTGTTCTTATCCTTATTATACTGTTTACCAACTAGTCCGTTGAAGTTTTTAATCCAAACATAATGATTTTTATAAAACAGTAAATTTATAGTCGATTGTGAAGCTTTTTCTGAAATATATCTCGGATATACGTTTTCATTTTCATCTAGTCCGAAAACGTTGATCGAAATATTATTTTGCTTTTCAAACTTTGGTATTTGATTTTCTGACACTGGAAAGTCAATATCTTTAAAATTTAATCTTGACACATGACTAATATACTTTTCAATGCGATCAGCGTGTTTTTCTGCTGGAAATAGCGCGGAAAAAACAGCCCATTGGAAACATTTGTTATCGACGTTTTTTATGTTTATACAGCATCTTTTATTTTTTATTTTTGGTGGTAGGTCAATATATGAACTACCGCGTAATACGTTATATTTTATTGTGTGAAATAAAATTTCCTCGATCATTTCAAACTTCCAACCCGAACCCGATTCGGTATATTCTTCTATCTTTTTCCAAATTTCTTGGTGTATTTCATTAGCCAGTGACAAAAGATCGGTCCCGAGCAAAACACGTCTGGATTTTGCAGTAATATAAGGGTCTGCGATTTCCTTGTCAGTCGATTTCTCTGTCACGAGTAGTTTTGAAAATATAACATGATATTGCACTAATATTCTTAGACCCTTATGTTTTTCAAGTTCACGCTTTACAGTTGGCTCTAGCAGGTGGTAAAGATTTGTTGCAGTAAAATTTACCAGTACGATTTGTTTATCAAACCGATAACTGTTGTCGAATCCTGTAAAGGCAGTCGCTATTTTATCAGGTTCTCCCATAAGGCTCTTTTTGGCTGTATCACGCAATTTCAGCATTGATATACTACAGTGTAATATCTAATTGATTGTTCGATTGATGACAGCGCATGCGCCAGGTTTGAAAAAAACAATTAGAGATAACAAAAATCACTATAGTATAATGACAGCAAATCTGACAAGCGCACGTGAGCAAGAGGTATATCACATTCACCCAAAGTATAACCTATACGCTGGAAATGAACTTGGTTCGGTCATTAACATCAAAACTAGAATATCTGTTGGCAAATTAACGGCAGCGGGTTATATGATGAGTGTAAAGGGAGATAATACCGAGAGGATTGCATTGTTTAGAAAAGATTTTATTTACACGTTGTTCTGCGATGACATTCCAGAAGGACAGCGTGTATATCATGTGAACAGTAAAGTCACTGATGACAATATCGGAAACTTATCTTTACAAAACGAGTTTCAGCCGCACCCGGTCTTTGATTTATACGAGGCTAACGATCGTGGTATTATTAGAAATAGAAAAACTAAAAATGTTGTTGGTTCTATGAATAATATGAGGTATCTCATAGTAACTGTTAGAGGAACACTAACTGATCAAGTTACTTATCAATCTCATCGTTTTGTTTACGAAACATTTAACAGCGTCATTCCAGATAATTTAGTTATCGATCATATTAACAAAAATAAAAATGATAATCGTTTAGAAAATTTAGATCTAGTTACACCAGAAGAAAACACCCAACGTGGATCTAATTCTGACGGTAATAATTTCAGAAACCCCAGAAGATCAGTTATTTCAGTAAATTTAGAAACTGGAGAAGAAATGAAATTTAAATCAATATCAGCTGCAGCAAAGCATCTTAAAATTCATCCACAAAGAGTAATAGACGTTGCCGACGGCAGAACTAAAACAGCAACTTCAATGTCAACTTTTGATAGATTTAGTTTCAGATATGATGATTAATGATATTTCGTAATTCTGTCTTAGTAAGACAGCTATGTGCAAAGGCTATAATATCATCACGATCAAATTTTAATGTTATAAAAGCACTTTCATTAAGTTTATTTTTTTCTGCTGCTGTTAGTAATATTTTATGAGAATCACCTTGCATAACAATAACGTCAACGGAATATATACTATAACCCGACAGACATTTTCTTACCGCTTCGGCTAGTTCCTTGTAATTTAATATATTAACCTTTTGATGATATTTTACCTCATCAGTCATATCTTTTAACAATAAATTAGATAAAAATATATTATAACATGAACTTGATGAAACTACTTGCTGAAATATATGCAGAAGATACAATCGCAGACAATGTTAAAATCACTAGCGACACCGTCGCCGGCGATAAAATCACCACAAAACCACAAGTAATTTTACCAATCACTAGCGATATAATAAACAAATCTGCTAGTCATAGCGAAGATGATATTTTATACAACAATGAATCTGACGATGATAATGAAATAGTCACCGTCGTTGACAGAACAAATTACAGCAGACCAACAACTGGACGATATAATGTTAAGTATCATATTGCCAAAAAAATAATAAAATTTAATTTTACTGTTGCCGAACAACAGATATTTTGGCAGCTTATCAGGCCGTTTTTAAATCTAAAAATAACTGGCCAGCAAAGGAGCATAAAATACGATTTTATTTTCGCTAAGATATTTAATTTAATGCCAGTTGATGATGAAAGAAAACTGCATTTAATTTCATTATGTAAACCAATAAAATGTAAATCTGTGCATGTGAAATACGAACAAATTTATAGTAACGTTATTGAATTGACTTAGTTGGTACCCAGCTATTAAATTTATCACTATACCCACGCCACTTAACTAAACTTTTATCGCCTTTTCTCCTAATCACTTTTTCGATAACGAAAACATCTTGCTCAGTTTTCTGAAGTTCTTGTTCATAAAAACTACCAATGATCGGTTCCCCTGCCAGATCTTTTAGCGCGTATGTTACAGGTATTGTTAAAAGTACTTTATCAACTACAAACACTTCTTCAGTCCAGTTTGGAGTAAATCCTTTTTCAAATGTTTTTTTAGTCAAAGAAATTCTAACTTTATCACCGACTTTAAATTTATGTCTGCGATACATGTTTTCATTTGCAAGAATCGGATTTTTGATTGCGTTGTTTGGCGATAGTTTAGTGGCTCGATGTTTCGTGTTATTGTACTTGTCAACAATATTTTGTAAATTGTCAATATATTTATTGGTATTTTTAGCTGTCAAATATTTATGTATTTTTTCGTTTAGAGTGCGATTAAATCTTTCGACGACAACACTTTTACCCTCGTTTCCTGTAACATACTTTTTAATGTTATTTTGTTCTAGAAACTGCTCAAACTTTTTGTTAAAAAAATTAGCTCCATGATCAGTCCAGATTTTATTTGGTTTTCTTTCTGTACTTGTTATTATTTGTTTTAACGCATCAGTTATCGACGTTCCTGTCTTATCCGAAACAGGTACACTAAACGCGTATTTACTAAAAATATCTATGACATTAAACAAGTATTTCTTTGGAGCGCCATCAGCGCCAACGTTAAATTCTGCTAGATTTGATACATCAACCAAATCTATCGCCCAGATGTCATCAACGGCATTTGCGACAACTTTACGTCGCGTAAACTTTTTTTTTTAGGTTTATGTAGCTCAGACGCTAGATCATCGTATAATTCTTTTCCGAGTCCAAGTTTATATTTTGCTCCTATCATTCCCTGAATAAATCTTCTATCAAAACATTCTCGTAGATTTGTTGGCTCCATATCACGAAGTTCGTCCAACATTACTTTATCACAGCCAGCCTTATCTTGCTCATTGTCCCTGTAACAGATATCGTGACGCATTGCTATGCTATCAACTTGATTATAAGGCTCCTGTCCTGGCAGCGGATTATCCTTTTCATCTAGTTGTTTATCAAGAGGATTATAAGGTCCAGTGTATTTATGGCCTGGCAATGTCCAACCTCCTTTTGGTTTTGGTAATTTGCCAATTAATTTATGTATATCTATACCTGTTCCAATTATTTCTCTGTTGTTACAACGTTGACAGTATGTGACAATTTTATTTTGCTCGAGACATAAATCTCTGTCAGAATCGCACTTGCATATCATTCTATATTTTTAGTCATCTACTAAAATAATCCCCCTGACTTTGTCAAGAGGGTAACCAGCTCCCAGCGACTTTATCGCAGGCGACAGTGTCGCTGGGGATGTTTTCTTTAAAAACATACTTTTCTTTCTACCACAAACAGCACAAATACTTTTTAGCATTATTCTATTATTTTTTGTTTTTTCCATCGTCTCATCCTTATTTTCTGTTTTAGTTTTACATTTGAGACAATATGTTGACATTATATATTTGTAAGATTAGATAAAATTTATTGCAAGCTTTAGATAGCTTTACAAAAATTAATTGCAATCTCATCATTAGCGTGAGAAGGTTGCTTATCAAACTGCAAAATAAACTTTAAAAAATTAGAATCTCCGGAGTTCTCACTCCGGGACATCTGTTTAATGAATATTATACAATAATATCCGCAAGCAGAAGTTCCAACAGGTTGAAGTTGATTAGACGAATAATATATTATTTTATATTTTTTGTTTATGTATTTTTTTATTACATCGCTCGGAGGAAGTCCAAACGAGTCAAAATAATTGTTATTGTAAACTGCTACCCAATGTGTGCCGGATCCGTCATTGAAATCTTGTATATTTATCACACAGGAACCACCAGCGGATGACAATGGAATTGCCGCAAGTTCATCTTTAGAATAAACTCCGTGAAATCTGGGAACTGATTTTAGTTTATCAAGTATATCAAAGTTACTTAGCGATGTGGCCGTGTTCCCGGCAATGTTAGACCACGTCCGATTCCTAGCAGATTTGGCAGTAGACTTCCAGCTAGTCCCGCTAAAAGTGGAGCGAACGGGATAATTCCTCCTTGTTTTATTTGATTGCATATGCATTTGTATTCTAGTGTTGGCGATTTTGTTGTTGGCGATTTTGTTGTTGGTGATTTTGTTGTTTTCTTTTTTTTTGTTGGCGATTTTTTTGTTGGCGGTTTTGTTGTTGGCGGTTTTGTTGTTGGCGATTTTTTTTTTCGTTGTGGCATTATAATATATCAATTACATAAAATTCACAATTTTTTTATTCCACTTCCACGAATGATACCACTACCCTCAACAGCTTTTTTCGTTGCGCCAGATATTGCGCCAGACGCTGCTGCTAATCCTAATGTACCTAACATCGGTAACATTTTTGGTATTATAGTGCTAGCTAGTACTGATAATGCTGGACCAAGAAAACCACCTTTGACGACGATGTCGTTTGCCATCGCTGTTATTTGTGCGGCACTTAAATTTAAAACAAAAGGTTTTTTGCGATCGTATTTATTTGCTTGATTTTTGGTTAACATTAATTTTGTTAAAATACCTGTTTGAGAGCCGGGATTAATCTTTAATGATACCTGTCTCTGCTTTGCAATAGCAGCTGCTAATTTTTTAACTTGACCATCAGTCAAATATATTTCTTTTACAATATATTTTGTCATCTTATATAACGATTGCAGATTAAACTTGGACTGTCATTTTACCTCCAACGGAATCTATCGTAACAAATCTGTCGCTGATCACTAACGTGTATACGTACAACTGCGCTACTGGAACTGCTCCTAATGTCCAGGTAATTTCATTATCAGCTGTTGAATCAACTAATCTCTCGCTATGTTTGCTAACATCAAAATAAAATATTGGATAAAGTGTACGAAATTCCTTTACTGATATCTGAGATCCATCTTCAACGTCTTGATATTTTTGTACTGCGTCGAGTAAATACATGTACGGTCGAGTAACATTTTTATTAGCGTCATCTGTAAAATTGCATTCTATGGCTCGTTCTGGATACTGCTTCGAATTTAGTCTAGCATATATTCGTCTAACATTAGCGTTATTAAATATCGCATTATTTTGTTCTTGGCTATTACGTTGCGCTTGCTGTTGAAATACGACAAACAATTGTCTCGGCAGTTGTTCGCTTGATGTTGTTGTAACTCGCCATGTGTAGTCAGTAGTATTTGGAACCGCTGTTTGATATATTTTATGCTGCTGAAAATAAATTTTGTTTGTATGTTTCTCAAGCATACTATTTAGTTCTGCCGCTTTTGTGATCGACGGAGTTATACGCGGCATCCACAGCGCAAGTTTGTTTATGATAAACTGTACATCAGCTCCACCTGACCTAAACAGACAGTCGTTTTGTTCTGCCCGATCTAAAATAAGTGTATGTTTAACTCCACGAAATACTTTATCATAATCACGACAAAAGTCAAATATTGTACTTAACGGAAGCATCATTGTAATTTGACGTGATCCTGCTGTAAGTGATCTTCGCCTAGCAAAACCTTCATTATAACGTGGATTTTTTACGTCAATTGTGTTGTTGATTAAATCTAACATTGCGACAGCATCTGCAGCTGCTCCTGGTGGAGTTACTCCAATATTATTACAAGCTGCAGTAAGTGAGACTCTCACAGCGTCTGCGTTAGCGCCTGCAGCTGGTGCGACTATACCTAGTGCGGCTGCATTAACAATAAGAAAAGTTCTTACAATTGGAAGATCTGCAGCAGCATCAGCTCCGTGTACCAAAACACCTTTCGAGAAAAGTTCGATTGATTCAGCTACACCTTGTCCAGTATCTTTAAACCACATCATGTTCGTTGCAGTTGATCTCGAGTAATCATCGGAAAACGAAATAATATTTAAGATTGTACTTGCAACTTGTAAGTGACTTGAAATATCTTCTACAGTTTGATTGGCCAGTTGATATCTTGCACTTTTGAATAAACACCAGCCGTTATTTATAAGAGCTACTTCTGCTCCAGCTGCAATTGCAACAGGCGGATTAGCTACTGTCATAATCTGACCGCGAACTTCTAACATTGCCTTATGAGGCAGTAGAAATGCATCTTCGTCTCGAGTATGAAATGTTCTAATACCAGTTTTATTTGGTTCATTAGAATTTTCATCGAGATACTCAACGTACTCAAATTCTGTTACAGTGTCATCGGTGTCATAAGTTTCTGCTAAATTGAGATAATTTTTAACAGACATTTTTTATTTATTAGATTATATAAAATTTTATTGCGGCGCCGTTACTTTAGATATTAATTTCTGTATAATCTGCTCGCCTTTCGGTGACAAAAGTTTTTTCGTTGTTGTTATCATAGCACGTTGAGTTTCTTTTGTTGGAGCGATTTCTGATATAACTTGCTTTATATCAGATGCAGACGGTGCGCCTTTTATTTTATCAGCTATTTTTTGTCCCACCGCAGTTCCAGCGGCAGATGCAGCCCCAGTTGCAAAAGCTTTACCTGCGTCTAGTGCAATTGGTGCAACTTTACGCGCAATTCCCGGAACATTTTCAATAACTTTAGTAAATATACTTCCAAAAAATCCTCCTACTATTTTTCTTCGATAAATTTTTTTCCTCTGTTTCATTATATTTGAGGTTGTATAATTTTTATTGTCAATCACGAAGTCGCAAAACTTTGTTATTGTACGCGCCTATGCAACGCGTAGGTGTAAATAATATGTAACAATTTCGTTATTCACATCTATTTGTCTCCCCGACTGGTCTGTTAATTGCATTGTGATGCTTGTGATTTGATTCTCAACAATCAACGGATAATAGATAATATGCCTCGGATTAATTTGCATAAGAGATCCTGGCGGAACTTCTGGTGAGAAACTGTAAATTGTTTGTCCCTTACTACCTTTTGATGTGTAAGATCCAGATGCAATAGAACAATTAACAAGTATTGTGTTTACTTCTGTTATATTTACTGGCAGTTCACC
>JAECUM010032108.1:0-44884 GCA_016617855.1 Megalonaias nervosa
AAGACATATTGATCTGTTTTCAGGAAGAGATAGACAGCAGTGTCCATATGATGTCCCCAATGGCGACCTCGAATTGTCGTGCAGCAAGAGAGCCTGGACACATGTGTACCTTCACGTGCCGTGAAGGTTATTTCCCCTCTATTTCAGCATTGAATATTACATGTCAAAGTACACTCAAATGGAATAATGACCTGGAAATGTTGTGTCAAGGTGTGGTAAGATCCTAACGAAAACCTGGACGAATATTTCATTACAGTTTACTTATTTATTTAGCAATTTCATGTTTTTAAATAATGGCTATGTTTATTACATCTTTTACGTACAAATAAAGACAAGAATCTAATAATAACGTGCAATACTATTTATTGTTAATTAGATTTTTCGGGTTATAATTATTCAGAAAGCAAATTCTAGATTTTTGGTCATCTCTGTGTTTGTTAAGCTTATTTCGCAAGAAGTATTTATATCGAGGTAGGTATAATTTCGAGTGAAAACTCACAGTTACTTATCGATACAAAATGGAAATTCTCGTTAGAAACAATGCCAATGTATATTGCAAAAATTTGACAGACTGGCAACAATTGATGATAAATATATCTGAATGATATTATATATGAAAATGTTGAAAAGTTTGGTCCATACAGTATCCGAGATATGAAAGTCGCCTGTGTAATAACAAATATACAGATATTTACAGACGACTTTTTATGTATAGTTACTGGTCCTCGGGTAAATAAGCTGAGTATAACAAAAATACAACAGGATGCAGATTCAGATGCAACTTTTTCTTTTAATATTTTTGTATAAACTAAAACTTGAAACTATCAGATACAGTAGGGACCAAACTATTGAAATTTTTGTGGAAAGGCAATTATGCAAATGTCTCGCTATCATTAGGGAATTCATTTAAAACATTAAACGTGGGAATTTAACCGACTGAGGAAGCCGTGTTACAACAAGGCCATTTGGAGATCTTTTAATGGTGGCGCTCTACAGTTTCGTATTATGCATAGGTTAGAAATTTAAAGAAAAAGAATTTCCCCGGGTTTCCTCACTGGTTATCTTGGCTATTTAAAAAAGACCTTGTATATCTTAGGTATTGTTCAAAGAACCTTTAATTCCCTTTATTTTGGTGTATGATTGATGGGTGTAATATGGGTTATAGAGGATACAGCTTGACCTTACTCCAGATGTGCATCTTTCAAAAAAGTGCTAGCTCCACTTGGTCATTTTCACTTCCTGAACTTCAGAGGTAAACTGTAAACAAAATAGCCTATAACTTTTATTTACATTTTATATATTTGGTAATTCATTCATTGCACTTTCAGAAGCTGGTATTGTCTAGTCTGGCAAAATTCATTTTCCCTGTTTTAATAGCTGCTAAGGATAATGTACTTTAGACATATTCAGGCTGATTTTTGGAGCACAAGGGAGCAGTCATTTTAGTTAGCAGTGTGCTAAGATCATTTACAATTTCCAAAAGTACAATATCCAAAGAAATGTCATCCACATTACATCAAAGTAGCATAGAGGTATGCCAACATTCTCTCCACAGTGCATGTTTTAAATGCAAACAACTTCACCTTACATATGTCACTCTCTCAAAAGTACATAATAACTGGTGAGCGCCCCCAATGCCATATTATCCTTGTATCCGATTGTGAATTACAATAAGCTTTTATAGGTTTACAATTTGGGTGTTTAGGTCGTTATTAATGTGAATAATTAACCCAAAACGTGTGTGAATTATAATCTCTTGTGAGGTTGAAGTGGTGAAAAGTAACGAGATACAAAGGCATGCGTGTCAAGAGGAGAAGATGAGAAAAAAGTTATCTTAAGACCGGTAGACAGGTGATGTAGAAAATAGTTATGTAGTATCCAACTGCTTATATCCATAAAATGTATATTTTAAACCGAAAAAAAAAAAAAAAAAAAACATGTCCAAAGGAAATTGATGGTGGCTATATCCCAGTCAGCTGTAACAGGCAATATAGATCCATGTGTGCTGAATACGAGTGTTACCCTGGATATGTCAAACTGGGGAATATTTATTTCTTGATTTGCAATGATCAGGTGAATGGGTCAGTCTCGAAGAAAAAAGCAAGTTATGCATAAGTAAGTTCATAACTGAAAAAGGTTTAATGCTTGTTTAATATGATTTCGTAGGTTTCCAGATGGAACATATTAGGTAACAGATAATAAATTCTACAAGCATAACATCGATTAAAAATATTGAATCACTGTGCAGATGGTCAAACGTCAAATGCATATTATTAAGATCTAACAAATTAGCTTCCGACAAGTGTATTCTCAAGACCTTAGCATCATATAAGTAGGAAAGAATGAGTTCTTGTAAAGTTTGAAAAATGCTTAAAAGCAACCCATAGTAAGACGTAATCAGTTGCTACAGCATTGTATCTCCACATTCAAAGAGGTATTGATTATAATAATGAAAATGTTGACTAAGACGCAATGTATCTGTCTTAATCAATTTGCTGTACACAAACATTTGCCAGAATGTAATTTGAGCCAAAGGGTACAATCGTTTTCAAGTGAAATTGCAAATGTTAGCACACACAAAATTCCGTATGGTTGTTATTATTTCGTGATAAAGTATATATTTCATAATTATCTATGTCTTCAGAAATATATTTTGTTAAACACAAACAACTCATGTTACTTCAATGTTAAAATTCGACTGATATTTCGAAATTGCATGCGTTAACTAACGAAATATGGCTTGAAGAAGAAAAAACTTTGAACTTTTTTTCAAATGAAACGTGGCGGTGTTCGGGTTAGAAAGGTAAGAAAAGCAGCCGTTTTAGAGGGTTTTGTCGTTATGGCGTGTTTTGTTTACTCACGCGCTCATTCATTCGATGTCGTCGCCCTCCCTGCTGCTAGTGTGGGTGTGTTTAATTAAATCATTATTATATCAATAATGGAATCTCACACAGCTAAACTAGCTCGACAGCGACTAGAGGCAACTAAGAAATATCTCCCCGTCCGTGATTCTGTCAAGCAACAACAACAAGATCGTTAGGAGTCTCAGGTGGAGTTTATAGAAGCTGCAGAACATTTATTTAAACCTGTTACGAAGGCTACCAAAAATGTTACAGAGGCTACCAAAGGTCATCTTCCCACGTTAGAGCAAACCGCTAGAGCAACTGGAAAAATAGGAGAAAGAACTAAGAAAACAAAAAAGATTCTAAGAGAACTTCCAGTTGAAATAGCTGCTGCTCAGCCAATGCGAGAAACACTTGAAGGTATTGAACAAGCTCGTGCTGAAATAGGTGATATAAAGGATCGTACACCAGAACAAGAACAAGAAACAGAACGAGAACAAGCAAGAGAGAAAACTGACCTTGGTGATAAATTTACCGAAAATAGTATTGCGCACATCAAAAAATTTTACAGAGATCGATTACCATTATATGCTGCAGTGAGCATTGATGAAAGAAGAACATTTTTGAAACCCGAGTACGCTAATGATGCTGTAAGTCGTAAAGTCTGGTACAAATGGATATTTCGTATATACCACGGAGTTGATCAGGGTCGAAACAGAGATTCAAGATATACTGTATTCATTAATGGAATAGATGACTATTTTACACGGTTACAACAACAACCACAACAACAACAACCACAACGACGACAACAACCAGTCCAAAAAACAAGTGAGGAAAACAGAAGAATGGCATGACGCCCCTGGTGCAACTGGAAGTACCAGGGGAAGTGGTCTTATTACTCCATGTCCCAATAACATTTGCCAATGTTGAACGCTTAGAAATTCTGAATGGCGGAAAACGAGCTGGTAATAATTCCTAAGAAATCATTATTGAAGCAGCTGCTATTTGTCAGAGATTATTTACATGTGGTATCATGGATATTAATGTTTATCGATCCCTCATCGATGAAATCGCCGATGATTACCGCAGTGATTAAGGGTATACAATTAGATCAGTGACAAGAAAATAAGATGATCATAAATAATGCTCACCGTGGACCGATCATGGTCAGGGTGATAAATCTGCGATTACCCACATATAAAGCGTACTACGGATATGGACTTGGTGATGTTGTTCAGGGTCTATTTAGAAGGATTGCGCCAAAAGCAATACCGATTGCAAAGCAACTGGGAATGAAAGCTATTGATGTTGTTCGTGATAAAGGTATTGGTGTTGTCGGTGATGTTGCCGGTAAAGTATTTTCGGCAATCAAGGATATACTAGCACGATTAATACGACGAAAACGTCAGCCAGTTAAACCTCAGCCTGTAAAATTACCCAGTACAGAAGTTATGCCTGCAAATGTTAGTAAAATAATACATCAAGCTGCTAATCAAAAACTAGCAGAGTTGGCTGGTATACCCCTATCAGGAAAAGAAAAAAAATATAACTGCTATTCTGATAGCTGGAAGCGGTCTTCGTGTTAGACGATAACAAATATAATAAAATGTTCAAGTGTGTGTTTGATCGCACTCGATATGGACGCACCAATTCTCAAAGATGAATCGATACGTAATTAAATGTATTATTCTTATGACGCACGACAGCCAAATCAGCGTGGAAGAATCGAATTACAAGTTCAGGATACAAGCAGATATTTATTACCCGCTGAAGCATTTATTGAAGAGAAGGTGAAATTTTAAAAAAAGATAATACTGAATATGCAGTTGATATTAGGGTTGGTTTTGTAAATAATGGCATTATGGCGTTGTTCATCAGTGCTACGTATATTATCGACGGAAGAAATATTGAATCAATTCAGAAAGACGACGATACTTGGCCTTGCAAGATACAGCGATGATTATTCAAGATCATCTGGTCCGTCAATGATGTTTGCGAAGGTGTTACGACCATGTAGTTTAATTACTTGTGTGTTAAAATTTGAATTCTTTTTATTTCATTATTGTATCATTATATTTTATTATGATGATGATTATGTTCACGAGATCTGATATTTTTGAAAGAAACATCGTGTTTATTTAGAACGTAAATATGACTCTCGACTTGCGTAAGCATTATTTTAGATTGCCGACTGGATAAACAACCGGCGTAAATGATTGGTTGTGGCCAAGGTCATTTCTAAGCATATGTGATTACATCGTGTACTGCGATTGTTAGATGATGAAATAACCACGCGTTCTTTGTGCGCGTGCATGAAATAACGTATTAGTTCGGTTTTTAAACAATTAGGTCCCTATGAAATAGTCAGAGTTCTTCTTATACCTTGAGAAGAAGGTATTATTTTTCTTGTGCTGGAAAGAGTTTATTTTTCTTTACATTTGTAGAGCTCGAGATGTGTCTTGTTATAGATGACAGCTATAGGAGTTCATCTACTTTTTAAGTAATAATTTATTTTTCCCTGGAGAACTACACAAGTGGTTTAGGACAAAGACATTCAGTGAAATTCATTCTAAATTGGAATAGTACAGTACAAATTGTGGTTCAACGTGAAATTCTGGACATTTGTGTAAAGACGTCATCTGATATCATTGTCCTCCATGTTGGAACGTCATCAAGATTCGAACCTGGATTCAGTTAAAATTATTTAGTGATAGGACTTGTATTTTTTCAGTACTAAGATAAATGTTTGGATTTTCTTCACAAACCATAAGTCCTATTTCATATTTGCACCTTTTCACCGTGTTTTCTAGGGAAATAAATTATTTTTGTTAAAACTTACAAAGCTTGTTGCCTTCACTCTTTTCTTTTGTTACTTTTGAACGAGCCGAGGAGAGGAACAGGGAGAAAGATAAACAGCTACAATTTGAAAAAGAGAAGGCTGAAAGGGAATTTCAAATAAAAATGAAAGAAATAGAGTTGGCAAGAGAAAAGCACGATTCCACTTCACATACAAATTCAAAGTTTGACATTGTAGGAAATATTAAGTTAGTGCACCCTTTTAGTGAAAAGGAAATAGACAAATATTTTATTCATTTTGAAAAAGTTGCTGAAAATTTGAAATGGCCAAGGGAGTATTGGACTCATTTATTGCAAAGTGTACTTTATGGCAAGGCCAGAGATGTGTATATATCCCTGCCAGTACATCAAGATTCTGACTATGATTTGGTTAAGGAATGCATTTTGAAAGGTTACGAGTTAGTCCCTGAGGATTATCGGCAAAAATTCAGAAACTATTGAAAAGAAACTAGACAAACTTATGTTGAATTTGGAAGAGAAAAAGAAATGATGTTCAAGAGATGGTGCTTAGCTGAGAAAATTGAACATGATTATGAAAGACTCGAACAACTGGTATTACTTGAAGAGTTCAAGAACTGTGTTTCTAGAGATGTCAAAACTTATCTTGAAGATCATGAGGTCAAAACCTTGGAAAATGCTGCTCTTGCTGCCGATGAGTACTCCTTAACTCATAAAGTTCCTGTTGTAGGCAAATCATTCACTCAGCAGTCCACTGGTAGAAAGGTATTCCAGCCAAATACGACTCCTCCTAAAACTCAGTCTGGCACAACTTCTAAAAATCAAGCTTCTGATAAACTTGATTCAAAATCCTTGTCTATTCCTACGTGTAACTATTGCAAGAAAAAGGACACGTCATTTCTGATTGCTTCAAATTGAAATATAGGCTTCAGAATCAAGATAGACCTATCCCAAATGCTCTTATTTGTAAGAGGTCAAGGTCACGGTCATGTATTGAAAACAATACATTTGTTGGGTCTCAAAAACCTCAGTCTGATTTTATTATGGAGAATTATGAACCATTCATGTCGAAGGGTTCTATATCACTCTTGGGTGATTTGGCCAATCCCTATTAAAATTTTAAAGGATACAGGAGCTTCTCAGTCTTTTATTTTCAGGTGGTTTGCCTTTTTCTGAGAAGTCCTGTTATAATGAGAGTGTTCTCATTCAGGGAGTAGAGTGCGGCTTTGTTAATGTTCCTCTCCATTCTGTAAATTTGTCATCCGACTTAGTTTCAGCACTTGTGACAGTCGGAATAGTGTATTCTTTACCCGTTGAGGGCATTCATTTGTTGGATTTTCTTCACAAACCGTAAGTCCTATTTCATATTTTCTCCTTTTCACCGTGTTTTCTAGGGAAATAAATTATTTTTGTTAAAACTTACAAAGCTTGTTGTCATCACTCTTTTCTTTTGTTACTTTTGAACGAGCCGATACGTAGCAAAGGATACTTCCAACCACCCTGACAACAGACAGTATAATATAAGACGACCAAGAAACAATGCCGGCTCTGCTGACGTTGATGTGGAAAACATGATTATTAGCGTTAATCCAGAATTCAACTTAGGATTCTCAGCACGTCGATCAATGCTGAAAGATAGTAGTAGATTTTCATGTGCAATTCCACTATCACATATTTTTGGATTTTGTAGAAATGTCAGTAAGGTCATTTTTGCAGCCAAGCATACAGTTGTACTTGTAAGGAAAGCTACTGACGATGATGAAATATGGCGACCTGCTGGTGATGCTGGTAATGTAATACTGCCAAATCTTTTATTGTGGATGCCAACAATGATACCATCGCTCACTGAAGAACAACGGCTACTCTCTTTTATGGACTCAGGTGGTAAATCAACATTATCATGGTATGACGATGACCACAGATAGTGTTCAAAGTACAATTAATGGTTTATTCACATGGCAGATAGCATCACAGTAGGGTGTTTCAGCACCCCGATATATATTTGTTGCTTTCCAAGATGCTGCGCGAGTAAACTCACAAACACATAGTACAATGCTATTCGATAAACTTGGTGTTACTGTAGTTTCGTTGAGAATAAATGGACATCAAGAACCATCCGAAGATATATTATTAAATTTTGAAATTAATTATGTTGCACGTGCATATCATCGTTTGATGACATTCATGGGACGTGATAATTGATTCTGGTCTACAAATATCACAACTAGATTTTACAACGCTGTATCCGATCTATTATTTCTCACTGGAACATTTGGATTTAGTTAGGCAATCTGTCATTGATATACACTTTCGATATCACAACTAGATTTTACAACGCTGTATCCGATCTATTATTTCTCACTGGAACATTTGGATTTAGTTAGGCAATCTGTCATTGATATACACTTTCGAGCTCGTGTAGCAAGAGGAATTGCTAATTACAGAGCAATCGCTGTTATACTCTCAGATAAAACAATGTTGCTTGAAGATGTTGGTGGACGAGTGAGAGTGATTGATGCTCCAGTAGAAAACATGTAATTAAATAGCTCATGATATTATGATGTCATATCATCACGTTAATGTTACCCTGACTCCTGGTCAGATTGAAAAGCTACAATCAGTATCAAAAAAGAATTCGGGAATGAAAATATTACTGAAACGAGGACAGATCTCAGGTGGTCCAAATAAACTATCACTGACTGAAGGTCAACTGAGGCATTTCAATGACGCGAAACGATCAAAAACCGGCGTACGACTTGATCTGTCTGCGGGTGCCATTAGCGACATTGCCAAGACGGGTGGTATATTTCCACTTCTCGCAGCTATACCAGGAATAATTGCCGCTGCAGCTCCAGCTGTTGCAAAAGCAGCTGCACTTGTTGCTGTTGGAACTGCCGCTGGAATGGCATTAAAGAAAGCAACAGGAAAAGGAATAAAAACTTCCCCCAAAAAATGGAAAGGTCTAAGACTGCCAGGTACGGTTCATGGTACGGAAAAGGTCTAAGACTTCCCGGGACACTTCGTTAGACCCAAAGTGTCTCCTTCCCATGTCCAATTTTGATTTACTTGATGCTGCTGCGCGATTAAATATCAAACACTTCAGAGGTGTTTTTATGCGTGATCAGTTATCAAAACAACCAAATCATGTTGACACCGGTATCATTAATCTCGATAGAAGTTCTGGTCCAGGTACCCATTGGGTTGCATACGCGTTTGATCCACCTGGAATTGTTTATTTCGATTTATATGGGCTGGCACCTCCGAAGGAATTTTTAAAATATGTCAGCGGAGTGCAAACTCCCGTATGGTATTCAACATTACCAACACAGACAGTAACTGATCCGCTAATATGCGGCTGTGATGTGCTCTCTGTACTCAATGCTATTTCAAAATCTTCTGATGCGCCTCATAAAGTTGTAAATGTGTACACCAGTTCTGTTTTAAATAATTTCTAATCATATAATGGTTGATATTTATGGAAGATCCTCTATCAAAGACAAGAAGAAAGAATATATCGATTTGTTGAAATACGCTACAAAAGTTGAACTTGCTGACTTTATGAATCTTTCTGGAGTTGACCGAGATGAAGTTGTTGTTTTCCAAG
This sequence comes from Megalonaias nervosa, assembly GCA_016617855.1. Taxonomy (NCBI): domain Eukaryota; kingdom Metazoa; phylum Mollusca; class Bivalvia; order Unionida; family Unionidae; genus Megalonaias; species Megalonaias nervosa. The sequence continues at coordinate 9,265 of JAECUM010032108.1, forward strand.
ATAGATACGGTGTTCTAAAAACGAGTAATATTAAGTGGATCGACATAATTCGTACAGTTCTCGATGCTACCACGGATAGTATTCCAGTATTTACTGACGGCGGTAGAATCAGAGACTCAAATGTATCAATTGCAACTATCAGAAATGAAATTACTAGAAGTGTTGCTGATCGTTTACGATCTACCGGTGATACAATGACAGATCAACTCAACATGAATAGAAATAAAATTGTTGTTTTAAGAGAACCAACAAACGATGAAGTTGCCGCAACAAAGAAATATGTGGATGATAAAGATACTACAATCGATGACAGATTAAATACACTACGAGCCGAGTATGACGTTCACGTAAATATGTTTTTAAATACTCGTATAAACTTTCAGCCAGTTAATAAAATCGCAGATGATTTCTTTGGAAGTCCAATTATTGCTGACATAAAACGCTCTAAAATTAATACAAGACTAGATGATATTGTCAGTGGAATTCCTACCGTTCAAAAAACTAATCTGATTAAAATTCCTCACAAGCAGATTAACAATATCGTATACACAGTATCATCAGAATCATCAACGTGGTCACAGCAAAACAACACTATCAAACATACCACGGAAGTTACTGGTGTGTATAGGCTGTCCGTGTTCAGTGCTGCAAAATTTAGGATATTTACCACATTTCCATGGCGTCATTCTACTGATAATTTTTCTGGAACCGTGTCTATTGCATTAAATAAAGATGCCGAAGAAATATTTAAACTGGAACCATCTGATAAAACATTAATCGCAGCGTCTTACTGGTGGTGTCTGGAATTTGTCGCTGAAACACCTCAATTGATCACTTAGTATCGAGTATATGATTTCACCGACGTCCGATCTGAATATTGTAAACAAATACAGATACGAGCAACTGTGTTTATTACAGACACAACTGAAAAATATCATTGACGAGTACACAATAATAATTTAAAAAATGCCGTAAACGTATCGTTGTTACTGATATAATTGTTTATTCTGCATCTGCCATAGTCGCTGAAACAGCAACTATAATCGGATCATTGTCAGCGGCATATATAATAGCACCAATAATAGGAATTGGTGTATAACCGGTGTTGCTGGGTCAGCGGCATATATAATAACACCAGTAATAGGAATTGGTGTATAACCGGTGTTGCTGGTATTCTTAATATGATTGCTAAAAAGATATCTACGTGTGCGGCTGATAAATTACATGAATATCAAATACTGCTATCAGCGGCAGCATAGGCACACGCCAAATTATCATCGCTGATATCATCAGGGCTCAATGATGGAGCAATATCAGATCAGGAATTTGCGGAAATGATTAAGGTTTACCACGACACCTCCGGTTTGGCAACTGGAAATCAAAACAGGCCCTTTCCGACAAAGACAGAGTCACCTTAATTTAAATCCTGATTAAAAATCAGGAAGTAAATAATAATAATGACTACGCCACAAGAACTCCTCCAACAAATCGTCGCTAATACAACACCACCAACAACTACGACGATATCAACGAGTTCAACTAATCCTGAATTCGACGTTATCTTTCCAACAGGAATTCCAGCCAAAGAAATAGCATTAGCACAATTGCGAGGATATCACAGCTGGCCAAATATTAGATCAAAATCATTCGGTGGGTTACCCGCAAATAACTCATTAGTGTTTTTTTTATAAAAATAACCCCGATGGAACTCCAGATTGGCAAGTTGTAGGTATTCCTACGGGCAGTTATGAAATCGAACAGATCAACGATGAATTCCAACGCAGAATTAAATCTCTCAGAGGAAAAGAATTTAAAATCGATATTACTGTTCATGAGCCAACATTATCAGCTGCGATAGATATATGTCAATCATCGATCAGAACTGTATTAGAGTGGCCAGAAGTTCTACCTGTTAATGAGGGACCACCAGAACCTAGAAAACTGATTTTATCACAGACAAAAAATATTTATGTCACTTCCAGAATACGGAAAAACGGTTGTATGGCAGAATTTGGAAAACCATAAACCCGTTGACGCAGATAGTAATCCAGCGGAAGCTGTGACAAAATACAAACCCGGTGGTGGTAAAACGCACTATTATTTCCACACCCTCACCGGAGATCCAGCCATGAACGAAAAATTGCTTAAATCATTTTCCGAAACCATTAAATCTGAATATAATCGTGTATTCGATCAACTACGACAATTACTAAATAACTACGTGAAGGAGTATCCAAACGATAATCTGAAACAACAAATTATTGCAACAATACAACATCTGAATCGAGTCATTTTTGATATCTGGTACGTTGGTCGATTCGTCATTGAAAAAACGATTGCCACCGGTGATGAACCAGCCGGTTATCCACCTGAAAAAATAACGGTTAAACGAATATTTCTCAAACACTACGCGATAAGAGAAGAACAATTACCAACATTTGTAATGCCAGAATTTAACGCCGATCTGTTGAGAAAATCAGTCAATGACATGATTGATGAAAATTTCCCCAACGTCGTTGAATCATGGAGAAAAATATCTCCACCGGCGACTATTCTCAAACATGACAATGATCCATACGGTGGAGGTCGTCATGTGTCAGCAGGTGTTCTAAATATCACATCAACGATCACAGTTGATTTGGTGTGTGACGCCATCGATGGAAGTTATCAAGTAGATACTGAAAATTCCAAACAGGCACTACAGGGATAAATATTATATTCATTGACCTCTGAAGTACCTCCTGGTTTTTATTTGTGTCAGTGCCCGTTAATCCGGTTTATCTGCCATGTCCTAATCCGCTGTTGTCACGGATACATATTAGATTTACTAATCAAAACCTAACCCTAACCCTAACCCTAATCTGAATCAGAATCAGAATAAAAATTTAAAAAAATAAATATAATAAATATTATTATCAGAATCTGAATCTGAATAAATATTATTATCAGAATAAAACCTAAAACCTAAAATAAAAATATTTGTGAATCAGAATAAATAATATAATCTGAATCTAAATCTGCATAAATAACATAATGAATTTTTTTTACTGAACAATAAAAATTAAATCAGAATATAAATAAATACTATAATCTGAGTCTTATCAGAATGAAAATAGATAGTATAATCTCAATCTGTATATCGGAATAAAAATAAATACTATATTCGGAATCTTATCAGAATGAAAATAGATAATATAATCTGAACCTGAGTCACTTTTTTAATTCTTCTTGACTTTCGTCATTGACTTCTTCAGTGACTTCACATTCACGATCACGATCAGAGATAATTTTTATAGCTGTCGCACACGTGAACTCACAATCGTTTTTGTTTCGTATTCGCGTGATAACTCTAACTTTTTCAATCGCGGTTGCGAGTGAAACATATTTTTGAATATCCTCATCATCGACAACAAGTAAAGGTTGTTTCATGGCCTGTAGAAGTAACTTAATGAATCTATACTAGGCTGCTAGTGTATATCTCCCATCATATTTCCGTTCCTGTAGCACTTCAAAATTATTTATGATTTTATCACTGTCCAATTGTTCCGATAATTCTATATCCTCATCATTTAATTTTTTAATCTCAGAAATAATTGCATGAATATTTTCGGAATTAATGATGTTATAAATATTTGTTTAAAATAAACATATTTTTTAAATCTGAATCTGCATCTGAATCAGAATAAAGATAATAATAAATCCGAATCTGAATCAGAATAAAAATAAAAAATATATCTGAATCTGATGAATCTGAATTATAATAAAAAAACAAAAATAAATCTGAATCAGTCAGAATAAAATAAATAAATCTGAATCAAAAAATAATAATAATAAAGCTGAATCTGAATCAGAATAAAAATAAAAAAATTAATCTGAATCTGATGAATTTGAATTATAATAAAAAATAAAAAAATAAATCTGAATCAGAGTCAAAATAAAATAGAGTGAATCTGAATCAAAAAAAATAATAATAAATCTGAATCTGAATCTGAATCAGAATAAAAATAAAAATAAATTAATCATAATATATCTGAATATAAAATAAATAAAAAATAAAAAGTATTTCTTAACAAAAATAAACACTAGCAATCATGAGCGGTCATCATTCTACGCGGTCCCTTCATTGCTAGTATTTGCCGTGGAAGGGTCCCTTCATTGATGGCTTTCTTATGGCTTGTATGAGGGTACCCTTAAGATTTTTGTTCTGGCATTGTTCTTTCTGAATGTCTTTGTGTGGGGTACCCTTCAGTGAGATTTAGAGCTCAATCAAGCTACTGTTTATTTCGGAGGCTCCAGTTTCAATTTCATGTACACCCCCCAAATACACCCACCACGTTGTTCGACGTGGTGAGAGGTGTACATGAAATCCCTTGGGGCTGGAGCCCCCACTATATAAAGATAAAATGGCATCATACCGCCACCGCCGACGATATGTCTGTCACGGAAATAGAACCCCAGGCTTCTGTATGAGAATCCAACGTTCTAACACTGCGCCACGGAGTCATTCTTACAAAATATATGTTTCAGAAATTATTATGAAGTTACCTAAGCTGGATAAGCAGGGAAACTACACACAATCAGATACTGAATACTGAATAAAATCACAGTTATTATAAACTGGAGCGTGGATTTGTTTCAATTTCTAAGACATTTTATAAAATATACTGTATAAATTACCTGTATTCGATAATTCTGAACAAAATGTTGGAAGTTGAAGAGTACATGTAGGTCTTTATAACTGTTTCACCTGGATTTGTACACGCGCAAGCGGTGAGTGATTTATACTGAGGTCACCTATACTGGATAAGAAGGCAACCTACATGCAATCAGTTATACTGAATAAAATCACAATTATTGTAAACTGTAGCGTGGATTTATTTCAATTTCCAAACACACTTCATAAAATATACTGTATAAAATACCTGTATTTCATAATCGCACACACATTTTCTACACAAGATGCCATTCGCGAGGTTAAAAGTTACATGTAGGTCTGTATATATAACTATGTTACCTGTCTTACAGGTAGGAGCTAAAAATAACTTACCTGAATTTTGCACGCAGTTGAGAAACAGCAAAAAAAAAGGAAAAAAAAAACAATCGCGGCACAGTCATATAATATTACTCACTTGCAAGCGGGGCAACTACTTAATTACTCTAGCGGAGAAATCGTTGCTTGACTGAGTTATCTCCCTTCGTCATATAATATAATAGGCACATAGCAAAATGTTATTTTCTGGTTAAATTTTCTTGAATGCACCTATTTGGTTACATTATTTGCGACACGTTGTATTGAATACGAGTGAATATCAAATATTTGCCAACTGCATTCATTGATTCAAACATTGTTTCTTCGCCAGTCTCCGTGTTCACAGATTTAACAACTTTCGGAAACTGAAAATATTTCCCAGAACCACCTAGCGCAGTATTCTGACTGTGTAATAGCTTGTAAATTACATAAAGAAATATCAGTTTTACTGCCATTGATGTGATCGATCACCAATCCGTCTTTGATTATTCCATGCAGAACATTCATATACGAATCTCTGAGATAAATATCTTTCTTTTCCAACAGTAAATCTGAGATAGCCGTTTTTTCAACAGTACCGACTGTTTTTTTTTTAAACGACAATGCCTAATTACACCATCACGAGATGCTTCATCATTTTTAATGATGGGATGCTTCACAAATTCATTTTGCTTCATTTATGTAATAATATTATTTGTCTAAATTATTATTTTATTGTTGAGGTGAAAATCTGGCTAGATAGTCTTCGGCGTTTATTTATAGGAGATTCATTACCGACGCCATCGGTATTATTTTTTTTATCATAATATCATTTCAGCTCTTTATATTTTTGCCACCACATTGCACACACAGCTGCGTTTTTCCTCTGACCCCAACACCCGATTTCAAGCACGGGTGTGGTCCTAAAATTCTGCGCCGAACACTTTGCATGTGGTGACCACAGAATTCATTTACGCAGGATTTTTTACAAGGCAGTGAAAAAACGGATCATGAGCCACTTGTATTTATTCATTGCTTCAATCATTATATATATATATATATATATATATATATATATATATATATATATATATATATATATATATATATATATATATATATATATGTAATCAAACTTTAATTTAAATATATGTTTGGCTTAATTATGATATGGAGGAATTTATGAGATTTTCTGCGATTAAGCCCTCTAAAGCCAGATTCGATCTCGACAGAATAACCCCTCAATTACCAAGGCGAGCTTTGGTTTATTTAACAAGTAAAACTTTAATCAATCGTATCAGTGAAGCCAAGAAAGAATGTCGCGATGATGGTGCAGCTTATGTATGGTCAACATTCAGAATTGTTCCCGACGCCGGCTGCGTTGTAAATGCTAAAATGAATGATAAACGAGCCGCGACAATTATTAATTATATCGTCGCAGCACGAAAATATGTTTTTCAAATAAAATTTATCGTGGCGACAGACCTCGCTGCGACAGAGGACGACACATGGATTATCCGTGACAAACGTGATCCTCTTCGCGTGTCTCGTCAGGGTCATAATGGAGGTATTGTAACGAGAAATAAAAATTGAAGACCAGGATTACTGATTGGAATTGATAGACCTTATTATCAACGAGCATATCCTGTAACGGCAGTTGCTTATGCGATATATACACTGAATGATAAACCTAGCGTTGATAAACTTCTACCAATGAAAATTTCTCGCCTGAATTATGTTGCTGAGCGAGTTACAGAACATTTTACAAATGCGAAACGAGGAAACGGTTTAACGGATCTTTGGCGTAAAATATTAACGAGTGGGCAGAAACAGTTAAAGATACTGGAGCGTCTATCAAAGATGTTGCTGAACGAAAATAAAAAAGATTTCCAATAAAAGTGAAAACAGTAACCGGAGAGATTTTATACGAATCGAAATATAAAAGAAATGGAACTTCGATAGAAATTATTGGTCATAAAGCACATGCGTAGACTTCGGATATAACAATATTTCCACAAAATCGAACTGTTAAATTCTATAGCGACGATATGTTTGATTTTATCAGAAATATCAGTAAGAGTGACCCTGTATCCGTGTGGTTGTTTCAGAGTTCAGAATCTGTGAATGGTGACTAAAGTCACTGCGAAAAAAAACGCTACGATCAGTTTGTACGGTCTAATAGAGTTATTTATCGTATAGAATATCTCCACGACGAAATGAAAAATCTTCCGCTGACATACACAAACGATGACTATGTCATCGGTGATGAAATCACTGTCGAACGATTACTCAGTAATTGTTTTACCGTTCCGTCAGTTGCTGCAGATGCTGCTCAGAAGAAACATTCATGGAAACTAACAGGATTTGAATTTCTTGAAGACGTGCAGCTAAGATGGATAGAATACAGACACGGCGGATTATAGAATACTAAATACGATCACAAAGATGTTATTTCCGTCGACATGGTTGCATGTTATCCTGGAAGTGTTCTTGGATACGGAGAATGTTCTGAGTATTTCAAGCGATTTGGTCATCCAACACACGAGATGACCAGAGTTGCAATAAATGGACGTTTACCTGATTTTGACCTGACCGGATTTGCTAAAATTATATCATTTGAGTTCACTCGGAATCTTCATCCGATTGTTTATGTTTGGTTTGGGAGAAATTTGTTCAGAAAAATGTTGGGTTCCAATAGTTTTAGTTAGATATATGATTGATGCGAAAATTTTAGTATCATCGACATTCAGTGAAGCAATTGTATCGTATAATTCTCAAAAACAAGTTTCGTTACCACAGCAGATGAAATATTCCGATGATGAAAATCCTGATATAATTGATTATGAAAATAAAATCGCAACGGATCTTGGGAGAAAAATAACTGGTAAATTTGCGCAAGGGGGATCATATGATCACAAACGACATTGTTGTAGATTAATCATGGATGATGCGGAATTGGATTTTATAATTACTGATAAAACAGAGAGAGGCACTTTTATAGGCCGAGAAAATGTTTATTTATCTGATGGAAATAAATTGGGTACAATCGTCAGCTACACTGATGGTGAATCGCCATAGTTCACTCATTTAAGATCTTCGATGCTTGCTTACGTTTCGATAAATTTATTATCGATGATAAACAGATTGTCTTATACAGCGGTTAGGGTCACAACAGATTCATTTTATAAAAATAAACACTGCACTGAATCAATGAAACAGTTAAAAATTTCCAATGACGCTGCTGGGGATTGTGGTGAATATAACGAGAACAAATTCTTGATTATTTTGAATCTGCTGATTATATTTCTGAGGATAACTATTGTAAAAATAATCGTTTATCGGAATTATTATCCATCTGTGTATGGTCCTGTAACCCGTCATAAGAATATTTATCTCAGCGGGTGCGGTTGTTCTGGTAAAATAACAGGTGCGTATGAAATATTTCTACGATTAAATAAATCCGCCGATATGACTGTTTTGACACCCACACATAGACTTGCACGATAAATGAACGAAAGTGGAGTTAATTCGTGTACATATCACAGTTTCTTTCGGTGGAAGGGAGATACATGGACTCCTGAGGGAATGGGTGAGAGATATATTCCTAAGATTATTATTTAGGATGAGATCTGTACGGTGTCGTTGGAGGTATTAAAATATTTCTCGATTGATTGTTAACGAAAAATATTGCTGTTATCATGTGTGGTGATCATGGTCAACCACCGCCTTTTGTTGGATCATCTCCGCACGAATGGCTGAAAAAGTTCATAGATTATTATGAGGAGATAACAGATGATCATACAGCTATTGATGAAGCGCTGACAGAATTTAAAAGATTGATCAGACTGCAACCAGATAGAATTCAGTGTAACATAATGCGTGAAATAATTTCAGAAACTCCGATGAATGATTTTTGGAATTTATGGAAGCCCACTGATTTGAGAGTCGCAAGTCGGAAGATAGTTCGCGATACACTTCAGGAGAAATTATTTCTGTTACACAAGGAAAGATTTTCGGATTTGCCTGTTCCTCTTTGTTATATCCCAGCAGATACACGAAAACAGAAGATAAAAGTTGATATTCCAGGAACGAATGAGAAACAAAAACTCGTTCTTAATGATATTGTTGTTGTTGATGTTAGCGCAGATGAGAACGCGTTGAAGATGGATAATTCACCATGGACGTTAGGGTACGCTATGGTGATTCACTCGTCACAGGGATTAACTATTTCTGATACAAATATCTGGATTGTCGATGATCGGATCGAATTGTCAAATTTAGTTTACCTAGCTGAGTCAGAGAAATATCTCAGCTGAAGAGAGTTGTAATAGATCACGTGATGACCAAGGAAATAACTAATAGAAACATTAAAGATGTTGTCAAGAAAAAATTAGTTGGTTATCATCAATCTGACAAAAAAAAATAAACATGATTTTATCTCAATGTTGATTTTATCATGACACTAAAACAACAACAGAATAATCATTGTGCGAGCTGTAATGCAATAATGTCATGGCAGCATTAGAATAATAATCCAAAACAATTCACCGTGGATAGAATTAATAGTAATCTCGGTCACACACGTGAAAATGTGATACTGACCTGCCCTGAGTGTAATCGACGTAGGGGTGCTAGTGTTCCGCTTTTACATAAGTGATGGCGGTGGTAATTGTGTATCTTCGGGAATTACTTGTAATTGTTCACGTATAAATCCACGCTGAGGAGCAGTTGAATCTAGCCTGTAGATTGCAGGTTTACCCGTGGATCTTATCACGCTGAAAATTTTTTGTGTGGTCACACTCCAAATAGGATCAGTTGTTCTTTTTTTACCACCTTCAAGTTCATCGGGTTCATATTAACATCTTACAGTCACATTACCTAATACTGGTTGTTTTGAGGAAGAGTCACGTCGTTGTATTGGTATATTTTTTTGTGATTGCGTTGATGGGTTTCATAGAAGTTGTACGAGTAATTTCATTATTTAAGGCAGCCATCACACTTGGTAATCTTGCAACCCATTCACGAGATCTTTTATCCCCGGACTTATGGTCAGTGGGATTTTCCTTTGCATATTGATATCCAAATAATATCTCAGCAAGTGTTCGATTAAATCGTTCAAAGATTTGCCTGATCGCATTGAATTGCGGTATGCCCTCGTCTGATTTTGACATTATGTTTTTTCATCAGACATGATACTGCACCAAGAAATTTTTTGCCATGATCAACCTGTAGTAGTTGTGGCCATCGTAGACCACCGCATTGATAAATTCGTTCAAAAGCAGATCCAACTTCAGCTGCTGTTTTAGTTGATAGTGGTTCTGCTTCTTTATATCTGCTTGCAACGTCAACAACAGTCAACGCGTATTTGTATGTGCGCGATTGACGTCTACCAGTTTTAATGGTATCGTGTGGTAAAAACAAAATATCTGCTTAATGAACTTCATTGGGAGTACTGACATAAAAATGTGCTTACTGAATTTGTTTTAGGTGATGGTAGATAGATTTGCCATATTGCCTGTCGTGCTAACCAATTTTCAGCAACAAAACGTGCGACACCTGCTGCATCAGCAAGTTTGCCAATTGCTGTCCTACCTCTCCAATATCTTCTTGGGCTATAATAAATCGGATCCATTATAATAATTATGGATGAGTAATTACCGGCTCCTAGCATTAGGTTAGCTTTCATCGCAGATATTACTAGGAAGCTAGCAAGTTTATCTCTGAGAATTCTTTTTTAATGGAATTTAACGAGTGAATCAACTTCACATCTGCAATATGGCGTTGTTGTAAATCTTTATTTTTATACAAAACATCATGAATGTGGCACGCTTGATCAGTCGCATTTATGGATACTCTCCGGGTCTTGGCTGGTCTCGTTCATCAAGTCGAATATCAAGTCGGGTTCTAGGACCGCAATAATTATATCCAGGAAGTTGTTTTTCTCCTGGGTATTTAGCCCATGGAGTCCCTGATAATTTTCCCAGTGAAGCAGCGATAACACCACCTGTCTTCGTACGAGACGAAATAAATCTTTATGTGCTTGTACCACATTTTACACACTTGCCTGTAAGCACAAGCTTTTTTTTTTTGTTGTTGTTGTTATTGTTATTAATCGACTGGTGGTGATGGATGCTCTGTATCGAACACAATATAAATTCATATTATTTATTATATTTGTACAACATGGATGTCATTGATTTCTCAGCGACACGAAAGCAAGAGCCAATCAAACATCATGCAGCGCTACCAAATTCTATCAGAGCAATTAGAATAGGTCCATCTAGTTCCGGTAAGACGCAATTATTGCTTAATCTGATAATGAGATGGCTAAAGTGGGATACGTTATATTTAGTGGCACCATCCGTAGATGATCAGCGATGCTACGACGTGCTTAAAGATTTTAATGAAGAAGCAAAGTCGTTGGTTGAAGATGAAGATGATAATGATATTATTGATTTTATCACCGCTATTGATGAAGCTCCATCTGTGGATGATCTCGATGGACGTATTATTAATCTCATATTATATGATGATGTGATGCTGGACAAACAGTCAAGTCCAGCTCGGATATTTTTTCCCAATGTAGACACAAAAATACAGATATAATTTATTTTAGTCAGCGATATACACAAATACCTAAAGTGATCAGAGATAACTGTAATTTTTTAGTTTATTTAATTGAGTCGATACACATACTCTGCAAAACATTCATCAGACTTGGTATTCAGGAGATATGGATATGATTAAGTTTAAAAACTTCTTTTCAAAAGCACAAGCTATCCCACACGGATTTATCATGATAAATTTACTAGATCCTCGTTCGAGATATCGTGTAGGTCTCGATAAAATGTTTGACTAAAAACCACAGCAGCAGGGAGGGTGAAAACATCGAATGATTGAGCGTGTGAGCAAACAAAACACTCTCTAACGACGAAAACACAAAAATCAAAAAATAAAGTAACAAAAATAAGCTAATCCAAATGGGAAAGTTTTGGGTCGTTAGAGATATCGGGTTTGAGGTTATTGATGTTTGTACTTTTGCTTTCATAGGAAACTTTATTTTTCAGCGTAATCTCTAATTGAAAATATTGTTGGATTCGCCCTCTCTGCCGCTCGAGGTACACCTTTTGCTTTTTTGGTTACTTTGTCATTAACTAATCGCACCGCGTACATTTTGCTTCGTATTCCAATAAACTCGGATATTACAATAAAGTTTCTTTCATCTTTGAATTTACCAATTACTTTCTTATTTGTGTTATCCTGACACCCACTGTCGCGAGGATAATCTGACAAATCAAACAATTGTCACTTGTCATAAATTTCTTAACAAATATCCTCACACGTTACCTCGTAAACTAACGAATTAGTGTCGGTAAACAATAATTTATTCGTCGGCCGTTGCGTCTTGACAAAATTGTAATGAAAATCATACTTTAGCCACTTTGATAGATCTAACACCGCAGCACCAACGTAAATTGGCTTATTCCACTTTAAATTTGTTTTTCTTCGCTGTACCGCAACAAGGTTTTCATTAAATATTTTCACGCTGCCAAAGTCATCGTCGGCGACAAGTTTGTTTCGTCGATGAGCATCATTAACAATTTCGATGTTGACGCGTTTCCAAATATTCTGCAAAGTTTTTCCAACGACGGAATTGTTCATGAGCTTGAAGAAATTCTTCTCAAAGTCAGTGACAGCAACTGTTCTGCGGCTAGTGTTAGAATCAATATAACCTTCCATACACGGCGACTGATTAAATTTTAGAACGCGATGAACTTTCTGCAAAATTAAACCTGCATCTACTGCTTGTTTCAAGTTTGTGTAGTGAATAATGTAATTTTGCTTATCCAACAAATTGGGCACCAACTTACTGACCATTGCTATTGTTCTGTCGCCCGCTATAATTTGCTGATTTTCGGACAATAAACTATAATCTATAATTATTGATTCTGCGCAGAAAGGATAATCATTATGCAAATCGTGCAGCGAAATCGGATAATCCAAATCACGTTCAACAAAATGACTCACATCGTGGGGTATTTGTTTCTCAGTTTCTCGTAGAAATTGATCTGGGTCAATCCAATAAAATTCAACAAACGGCATTGGCTCTGACATCGCATAATGATATAAATTATTTGTGTCAAGGTAAATAATACATTTTGACGGTAATTCAGTATTAAAATCTGGCATATACTTGTTATTCGCCGCCGCATACTTTTTTGTGATAACACTTATTCCACCGCGTATACCGCGTTCGATAAAATTAAACATGTCGACGTTGGTCAATAACTCGAATTTTATCTGACTGAATTTTAACAGAGCATGCCATGATAAGCCAGACGCAGAATAATACCAACAAGGATCTAGTCCATAATTGTTATAGCTAACTTTTCTAAAACTTTCAAACACATCGGCGAGTGATAGCATATCTGTCATCAAATTCAAATCATGATAATCGCCAAATGTTTTATAATTGAATTTATTCCAGATTGATTTCGCGTATTGGTATTCGCTCTCGGTAATATTTTCGCTTTTAAGTGTGGAGTAAAACGCGAATCGATCGGGTAATTGTTTCTCATCAAACTTTGACCAATCATCGAGATACTCATACAGAAATATGCCTTTTTGTTTCAACAAACTTGCTCGGTCGCCAAATTTATTTTGTAAATTATCGAATTCACTACAACCATTCACTAATTAGTCCAACGACGCTGCCATAAATTGTAGGCTATCAATAAGTCTTAACTTACCAAACATGACAGACATGTATTTTTCAAAGTTGTTCGGAGTACACTTTATTTTTTCTTTGTCGAGTTTTAGACGCTCTCGGAATTTTGGGTCACCGAAAGCTTCTACGATAATGTGACTGTCATAGCCCCGGAAATTCTGAAGAATAACGGGTATAAATTCTGGTGCAATCTCGTTTCGCTCTGGTTTGGTCAACAGCAATTTGTCTCGACCATCACGTTCAATAACCAGACTGAAGGTTGCGCTGTCTCGTCCTATTTCACTTTCACCGAGAAAAGCTTTTCGAACTGCATCTTCGAGTCTGTCCCTGTTTTTTATGTCCGCAATTACGTGTTATCGAATATTTTTCATTGTTATTTTTTAACAATTAGACAAAAGTTAATTTAATATGAACTTGATGAAAAGCCTGGCAAATATTTATGACAACATCAAAGATAGTGAAGAAGAAATTCGAACACTAAAACCTGTTGTTGTCAAAGACGCAGTCGAAGGCAAAGCAGTCAAAGAAGAATTTGATTTAACGTTATTAATTCACGATGACAGCAACTACGACAACGAGTATGCAAAAAAAATCTTACGGAAGATCATCAACCGGAAGATACGATGTAATGTATCATCTGGCAGAAAATAGCAAAGTTTGATTTTACTGTTGCTGAGCATCAAGTGTTCTGACAGATGCTGAGGCCGTTCATGAATCTCTCTGTACCTGATCGGCAGAAAAGTATCAAATTCGATTTTATTTTCGTTAAAATCTTGAATCCGATGCCGATCGCATCTGAAAGAAAATCGTATTTAATAACGCTCTGCAAACCGATAAAATTTTAAGCTGTTCTTCAACGGTACGAGCAGACTTACGATGACTTTGCTTGTCAAAATTTTACAGTTTAATACTTGATGTCGGTGGCACTTATTAAATTTGTCGCTATAACCGCGCCACATGACCAGACTTTTATTGCCACTTTTCTTGATAACTCGTTCGATAACGAATATATTTTGATCTGTCTTCTGCAGCTCCTGTTCGTAAAAGCTACCAATTATTGGTTCACAAAACAGATCTTTCAGCGCGTAAGTAACAGGAATCGTCACTAGAATTTTATCAATGACAAATGCTTCTTCTGTCCAATTTCTTGTAAATCCCTTTTCCAATTTTTTTTTAAGAAAATTCTAACTCGATCTTGCATTTAAATTTGTGTCTACGATACGTATTTTCATTTGTCAACGTCGGATTATCAATTGCATCATTTAGAGGCATTATTATTGTTCTGTGTTTTACGCTGTTGTAATCAGATACAATACGTGGAAGAACATCAATGTACTTGTCTTCGTTTCTCGCTGTTAAATGTTTAAAGATTTTTTCGTTCAGAGTTTGGTTAAATCGTTCAACAATAACGCTCTTGCTCTCATTTCCGGTAACATATTTTTTAATATTTTTCTGCTCCAGAAACTGATCAAATTTTGTATTGAAACACTCAGAGCCGTGGTCGGTCCAAATCTTATTTCGTTATCTTTCTTCGACGATGATTATTTGTTTCAACGCATCTGTTATTGACGTGCCTCTTTTATCAAGTACAGGTACACTGCAAGCGTATTTATTGAACACATCAATGACGTTAAACAAATACTTTTTATTATCGTTGTACTGCGCTAAACTGGACATATCTTCTAGATCTATTGCCCAAATATCATCAACGGCATTCGCGACAAGCTTTTGTCTCGGAAACATTTTCTTTAGGTATGTGTAACTCCGACGCTACGTCGTGATACATCCCACCGAGCCCGAGCTTATACTTTGCACCAATTAATCCTTGTACCAGTTTTCTGTCAACTGGTTCTCTCATTCCTGTTGGTTTCATATCATTCAGTTTGTTTAACACTACTTTATTACAACCGGACTTAATCCTGCTCATTATCGCGGTAACAAATATAATGACGCATCGCTATCGCGTCAACTGCATTGTAAGGTTCTTGGCCCTGCAGTGGATTATCGTTCTCGTCCAACTGCTGATCTAGTGGGAAGTTTGTGTATATCAATACCAGCGCTGATTACTTCACGAGAATTACAACGCTCGCAGTAAGTTACAATTTTATCTTGACTAGATCTCGATCGCATTCACATTTACATCTTCGACTTTCCGTTATCATTGTTGTTAATCAGTCGCTGATTAAATCAGTGAAATTTTAAACTCAATGAAAAATGAAAAATATTTAGAAACGAGATTTTATTAGTTTTGAAAATTCGTTTGAAAATAAAAATATTTATAAAGGAAATTTTTTTTTTTCAAAATCTGAAATTTTTTTTATTTGATAAAATTCGATTGAAAATAATGAATTTTGCTCGGAGTTTCTTGATTTAACGGGTAAACTCCCCATCAAAATTGAGATTTTTGACCAGATTTCTTGAAAATCACAACTTCTGACCGAAAATGTTTATTTTGAGAGGGCGTTGGCCTGAAAAAAATTGAGATTTTATACCTGATTTCTCAAAAAATCAATATTTTTGGTTGAATTTGTAAAAACATAAGCTTTTATTTTATGTATTTTAATTTTTTACTGAAATATTTTATTCGTCGCTGACTAAAATTAGTTTGTCAGCGCCTGGTAACGCCAACAGAATTATATCTATTCCACTACCGTCAACTTTAGTTTGTTTCAAGAACATACTTTTCTTTTTACAGCATGCCGCACAAATACTTTTCAGCATTAGTCTGTTGTTATTTCCTGTCTCTGTTCTTTCATCTGTGCCAGTTGTTTTAGTTCGAATTTAAGGCAATATGTTGTCATTTTATATTTGATTGTTAGATAAAATTGAAGGCGATATCATCGTTGTGCAAACTCGGACTCTGATCAAACTGCAAGATAAACTTTAAAAAATTTAATCTCACCGACATCTGTCGGACAAATATAATACAAGATTAACCAAAAGCAGAAGTTCCAACTAGCTGCAGCTGGTTAGATGAATAATTTATTTTTTATATTTTCGTTTTATGTATTTATTGATGACACCACTGGGCGGAAGTCCAAATGAATCAAAGTAGTTATTGCCGCAAAGGCAACCCAGTGAGTACCAGATCCATCGCGGAAATTCTGAATTTGGACGACACATGAGTTACTAGTTGATTTAAGACCTGACGATTCATCTTTTGAATACATTCCGTGAAATCCTTTTACTGATCTCAATTTATCGAGTATTTCAAAGTTGGTTAGCGCATGCGCGGGAGATTTCAGCGTCAGGTTCATTGTAACATCAATCCGCGACAGTTGACGCCCAGGCTTATCCCCAACAGATTCGGAAGTAGATTGCCCGCCATTACTGCTAGAAGCGGACCTATAAACCTGCCTTGTATTTGTTTGGCTGTCATCGACCGTTTGTGGTTGGTGTTTTTTTTTTCTGTGATGAATTTCGCGCTTTCGCTGGTGTCTTTTATCTCGATGATTTTGTCTTTGCGGCTTTTTGTGTTGGCATATTTTATCTGTTACTGTCACGCAAAATCACCTAGTACGAAGAAGTATGCAATCTGTTTGATACCGTCACCGGCAACTGTTTTTTTAAGTTGATATAGCACCCGATGACGCTGGTAGTCCTATTGTTCCGAGTAACGGCAACAGTTTTTGCAGTACTGTTTTTGCTAACATTGCCAATGCTGTATCAAGAAATCCACCGTGTCGTGCCATTGCTGTTATTTGAGCCACTGACAGATTAAGCACAAATGGTTTCTTTTTGACATTCTAGTTATTTGTTGTTGCGTTAACATTAATTTTAAGAGACACCTAACGTCGTTTAGCATCTGCCGTCGACAGTTTCTAAATTTGTCCATGTGTCAAATATATTTCTTTCTTAACGTATTTCATTGACGACTTGTCATTGTTATTGTATTTTGTTTGATAAAATTATTAGAAGTCACACAAAACTAAATATGTAACGGTCATCCGGCCCTTGGTTGCTTCTATTGTCAAACACCTATCGCTGACAATAAGTGCGTATGCGTTACAGTTTATGTCTGGACCTGCAGCAGGAACTTTAACCGGAATTGTACCTAACGTCCATGTGACTTCAATATCAGCAGTTGATCCAGTAGCTCGTTCTGAATGTTTTGATACGTCAAAGTGAAAAATAGGATAGAGTGCTCTAAACTCCTCGATTAATATTTGAGATCCGCTGTTGGCGTCCTGATATTTTTGAACAGCCTCCATCAAGTACATATATGCCCGTGATACGTTTCAGGCATCGCATGCGGCAAAGTTGCATTCTATCGCTGGTTCTGGATATTGTTTGACGTGATTCTGCTGTAAACACCTTTCGTTTAGCATAATCTTAGTTGTAAGTAACATTTCTATTACGCCAAATAATTACTATCGTGTTTATTGCTGCTAACATTGCAGTTCCATCATCTGCAGCTTCTGGTGGTGTAACGTTTAAAGCATTACACGCATTTATTAATACAAATCTTGTTGCTGCTAAACCTGCGCGGTCTTGTGTTTACTACTAGTTTCTGCACATTTTATTCTCTACGCGGTGATAACAGTTTCTTAGTTGTCGCAATCATAACACGTTCTGTATCTGCTGTTGTCGCAATCTCGGAAATAACTTGTTTGATATCTGCGACAGATGGTGGTTGACCTTTTATTTTTTCTGCAATTGTTTGTCCGACTGCGGTACCTGCTGCAGATGCATCTCCTGTTGCAAAAGCCTTTGATACGTCTACGGCAATTGGTGTAATTTTTATTTGCGATGCCTGATATATTCTCGACAATCTATGAAAATATATTTCCAAAGCATCATCCTACTGTCTTTCTTCGATAAATGTTTCTTTGTTTCATCTTGTTATTCAATGTTGTCTTACAAAATTAGATTTCAGCTGACTGAGCGCAAGTGTAAGTAGTATGTAACTATAACACTGTTAAGGTCAAGTTGACGCCCGGATTGATCAGTCAGTTGCATGTTAATAGAAGATATTAGATTTTCAAGATTAACCGAGTAATATATTATTTGACGTGGATTGATTTGCATTAACGAACCAGGTGGAATGTCAGGTCAAAAACTGTAAATTCTCCGGCCTTAATTGCCCCGCGCAGAGTAAGATCCATATGCGACAGAAGAATTTATCAGGATTGTATTTACTTGTGTGAAAATCGCCGTCGTAATATATTGTCCACTGTGTAACTGAGCCGTATTGTTTATTATCAAACCCTAACACTGACGCAATACAAGCCGCTAATGAAAAGTCATTTAACAATTTTTTTAACGTTATTCTAGCACGTAACGTATTATAATTCGGCGTCAACTCAAAATTGTCAGCGACGCCTTCATTTCTGGTAATAAGTTCCTTTATTGTCTTGTTTAGGTCCGTAACGTTATACGCGCCTTGCGGTATCTTGACAGATACCCAGGCACTAGGTTGAAAAGTAAAATCGTCGTTGATGCCTGTTTTTACATTAGCCATAGAATGGAAGGCAGTTGCGGAAATTAATCCAAGTTCGTATTGTCGTGCAGGATCAAGTTGTATTGGCGGATTATAACTGACAAAAGTTTGCGCTGTCGGCGGCGCCACCGTTGTTGGTTGATGAAGAATCAAGTAGCAATGTTGTTGATGTCATCTTTATTTTTAACTATTAGACAAGTAACGTTAATAATTCTTCGCTTTTCGTTTTCTTGATATCACTGACTTTATATTTAATGCCATAATTTATATCAAACTTTTTATATTCGCCTTCCTTAATTTTAAATAAAATACCTTTAATCTGTTTGTTTACAACGTCCTCATCTCTGGCCTCTATTAACTTTTCATCTTGAATTTCCTTTATCTGTTTCAATTTCTTCTAGTAATTTCTTGCAAGGGTCAAATTGTTCTGTAATGTTTTCATTAACAGATTTCTATTTTTCCTATAATCTGCTCAACTAACCTTTTTCTTGAATCTCTTTAAGTTCATCAGCTGGTAGCATTAACGTATCAGGTTGTTTGCCAAGTACTGTCTCGGTAATTGTTTTTAAAGTTTGACAGTTTCTTCTAAAGCAGTAACTTGCCCTTGACGTTCTTCTTTTACTTTTTTCTTGAAGTCGGCTCTTGTAGCAGCAAATGTCTTTAGTAAATCAATCTTTGACTTGTTCGTTTTATTCTACAACGTATGACAAAACTGTAATGATTTACAGAAATCTATCAATACAACCTCTGAACATTTTCGCAGGATCTCGTGCAAGTTTATCGAATAAGAAAAAGTTATATTTGTCTTTGGTTGCCTCATGGCAAACCTCAATAAACTTGTCTTTGGTCACGTAGCCGCATTGCTCGTTTGCGATATTCCGCACATGAACATTGTCTAGTCCGGAAAACAATATAAAACAACCAGTATTTCGTCTGATAAATCTGCCGACGTCATAAAACCCCTTTGCTAGACAAACCGCATTACATTCCCTGTTTTTCTACAACGAAAAGTAAGCTCGTATTTTATTCATTTCGATGTTGTTTAACGGAATATCGTCAAATACAATTATTTTCTGTTCATGCGAATCCAAATCGTTTATCTGAATAAGATCCTCTGGTTGCCGGATCCCAAATATCTCCACCAGCACCAAATTCATCGGGCAATGTTTCATTGTAATCGTCTAACAATTCGTACTTATCCTACTGTGGATTAATCGTGTAAATGTATACCCGGTCGTAGTTAAAGCCGTCGTTGAGCAATAAATTCATCAACAAGTTTGTTTTGCCTGAGCCTCTCCGACCCACGATTAGGTAAGGCAATCGGGCAGTTCCTTATTGTTTTTGTGCGTGATCATTCTCTCGGTATCAGAATCCAATATTGGCATCTTTGTTTTATATTTTATGTCTGATAAAAATTCATCCAACCTTTAAATTTTATGCGCGATAAGTTAATAAACAATGAGTTATTACACAAAATTAGGAACAACATTAACATGTCCGGTATCTTCTGATACCGTGACGACAAATGGAATAGCTGATTTGTCTGGATATCTTAAGAAATCCGGTGGTACAATAACCGGCAACATTGACATGTCAAACCAACATGTGTTGTGTCTTGAGAAAGAATACCCACAAGTAAATGTGAACGGCACTCAAGCGGTAAATTATGCGCAATTGAAGGCAGTTGGCGATGCCAAATTACCGCTGACCGGAGGAACTTTAAGCGGTGACCTCACAATGATGGGTGGTAAGCGCGTATTAGGTTTAGAAACTATTTATCCACCAGCAAATGCAAACTCGGCACAGGCTGTAAGTTATGCTCAGCTTGAATCTTCCGCCCATAGCAAGTTGTCGCTGACTGGTGGTAAAATGTCGGGTGATATTGATATGTCGACCAACCGAGTAATCAACCTTGAGACGACATATCCACCAGATAACGCAGAAGCATCACAAGCAGTAAGTTATGCTCAGTTGAAATCCGTCGACGATAGCAAGTTGCCACTATCCGGCGGTACGAAGACAGGAAACATTGATATTTCAAGTAAAAACAATTATTGGATTAGAAACGGATTTTCTTCCACCTGATTTAGATAACAGCTTGGCAGTAAGATTTCCCCCAGTTAAATTCTGTTTAAGGTAACGCCGTTCAAAAAAAATAAACGGGAGACACAATGACTGGCAACTTGGTAATGAGTAACAATTCCAATATAACAGAGCTCTCGATAAACTCGCCTCCAAGTGATTCAACAGATGCAGTACGTTATGCACAATTAAAAGTCGCATTAACCCCACATTTAAAATTAGCTGGTGGATCGATGACTGGCAGCATTGACATGGGTGTCAAAGTTGTTTATAATACACACGTTGACAATACAACGTTGACCAACGATGATTGGCTGACAAATGTTCAGTTTGTCAAAGATAATTTCGTCAGATTAGATGGCGACAGAGCAATTACTGGCGAGTTAAAACTGGCGCCTACAAAATATCATCGTCGTATACTGCAGCTGCCGCTGATGACTTGACAAATAAAGCATATGTCGATAAAGCTGCAGCAAATGCAATCAGAATTATGTCTACTGCAGTTGATGACGCGTACGTTAAGTTAATCGGAGACACTTTAACAGGTCCTATCGACATGGGCGATAACAAAATTACAACAAAGTATACTGCCGCCGCTAATGTCGATTTGACAAATAAAGCCTACGTTGACAGTGTTTCTGGTGGCGGCGTAAAACGAATAAAAAACAATGGTGGATATATTCCAACACTTGTCGAGTCATCCGACAATCGATCGGGCTTTGTTAAAAGCACGTCTTCTCTATATAGCGGCAATAATCCAAATTATGCTTTTCTTTTTTTTCACAGTTGTTGGTGGACAGGAGTGGATAACTAATGGAGAAATCTCAAACTTCTTGATCAAAGTTAAATGTCCAGTAGCTGTAACAATTTGGCAGTTTCATTTGCGCGGCCGATTAAACTTCGGCGTTGGGCGTATTTATAACTGGCGGTTGGAGGGATCTGTTGACAATGTAACATGGGCAACATTGTACAGTACAACAAACACGTATATTTCAACAGCAGCATATTGTGCGATTCCGACCTCGAACATTATCGTTAATGGCGTTTACGTAAAATACCAGTATTTTCGATTTACGTTGTTGCGGCAGAAAGTCCTTTTTCTGGTCCAACCGCGTTTCAGTTATACACGCTCGATGATCAGATACGATCATTGTGATCAAATTTAATCTGACGTCATCGAAAAAGAAAATGACAGACCCAGCAATTATAACAGTCGCTAAAGAATTTTATTATAACATTGTTAATCCGAACAAGGATGTTTCTACTAGAGATATCAGCGATAAATCATCTGAGCTAAACGAAATTAGCCAAATGAAAAAATTAAGATTAGAGTCACTAAATAGGGTAGACGACATTAAATTAACAAAAAGCGAAGATAATTTTGTTCGTGTGATGCATATGCAAGGACCACAACTAAAAGATGCGATTAAAGATTTTGATACAATAAGCAAATACTGTCATCCTGATGATTGTCGCGAAGAACAAGAGCAAGTTGAGCGTCTGCTAAAAAAGCATTGCTTGAGCTTAACAAGGAAATACAAACATGATTAATCAATCAGATTTAATAAAAGCAAGAGATCATGGTGGAAGAAAGCCAGAAGAAACTAGAATAGACAATGCTCATAAACGACGTAACAAACTAACAGAATAAAAAAAGCAGGATTAAACAGAAACACAAAAATCAGAGAAAATTTCCTTAAACGAGAAATATTTCAGAAACTCGGCATGTATTACCATGACAAACAAAACACTGCTTAAAGTTGTTGGCGATGTATCAGCAGACGTAAATTTGATGATAAAAGCTTACTCCAACGCAATTATACCAATGTTACGCGAGCGACCTGAATTCGGTTCGATTATTTTCAAGAAATCATTGAAAATAACTGAAAACCTTAATTCGGATGTTGACGATTATGATGATGCTGAGCGAGAGGTATTTTTCAGCGAAGTCGAATCAACAAAAATGCGTGTACAGTCTGATTCTTACTACGACATTAGCGAAGCCGATGAAGTTCCACTGTCATCACTCCAAAGCTCAAGACAATTAATACTACGAGACTATTACAACGAAGTTGAGATAATCTACACACAACCGTATTAACAAGTTGATGGAGCAACTGATTTATTTTGTCTGAAAAAATATAACGCACAAAAACCAGCTTAGGCGAGTAATGTTATCAAATTTCATAGCGGCGTAAGCAATTATCCGACAACATCTTGCCCTCAGTAATTTTAAGTCGAATGAAATCGCTTTGGTAATTGGATTTATCGATGAAACAAGAAAGCGACTATGCCAGTTTGGTAAATGAGACAAATCCTTATAGTCGTGATGCAGCAAAATTCGATCGATTTAATTTATACAGTTGGTTAAAAAACGAGAATGTGTTAAAGAATGAAAAATACAAAGAAACTGCATCAGATGTCTATGACAACTACAGAAATTTTCTAGCAGATACCGCCAACGACAAGTTTCGTCAGTTTCTTGATTCATTTATTGGTACCACAACTTTTACTGTAACGTAAAACGATAATGAAGATAAAGGAAATCATAGATTTCAATCATGTATTTGACGGTATTCCGAAAATCGAACTTGATGCGCTAATGCAGTACTACAAGTTTTATCACAAGAATTTCTGGTGCGTAAAAACAATGTTATAAATATTACAGCAAGATCTTACGTGTGATATCTTATATTCCGTTAGTGCTTACCGGATCTGGTATTATCACCAGCGAAGCAGCATTAAATCCGTTCTTTTTGATAATATCCGGCGTTGGTGTTTCTCTCGCAACAGCGTATAAACGAATAGAGCCTCGTTCTGAGACAAAAAAGTGCATGTAAAACCGCTAGTGTGGCTTACAAAAGTAGCTTGATCAAATACAATCCTATTTGCCTGGCATTAAATACGATATGGACGATTTAATACGTGAATTTCGTATCATAGACAGTCTGTTGACTGATATCTTACCGATGAGAATCGGCAAATACGAAAATTTGTATCAGCGACGATATCAAGAAAAATGTATCAGTGATAGTCGGGCTGAACTTGATAATGTCACATACATTTTATCTAACGATAAAGATAATATTGTAGATCCATTAAGTAACAGATTCTTTGTTTCTTTTTATCGGGAAGATTTTTAATAGCCTTATCAAAAATTGAATCAGGATCTTCCATCCAATCTTTTATATCTTTATCATCAGCATAAAATAAGATCAAAAAAGATTCATCGATAGTTTGAACAAAATCATAACCACTAGAAGATTTTCGAACAGTTTCTTTTGATATACCTAATTCAATAGCTGCCTGTATTCTTTTTTTTTTTTTTTTTTTTAAATTCAAATTCTACAATCTTTTTCTTGCTTATATTTAGTCCAGTTATTTTTTGATTGTGTTGGCTGGTATCCTCGTTCTGCGTTACCCGATAAAATATTCTATTTCTTATAATAAAATCTAATCTCTAATGTAAAATTTTATCTAGCAATTTTAAATATATATTTTATTTAAAGTTTATAAATAATCCGACGATAGCAATATACAGTAGAAGAAATATAGGGCTTGATTCTGGCGAAGTAACCCTAAAAATCGCCCAAGCAAGTACATTCGCGTAAATCTCCATAAGCATTGTCAAGAACAAGGTTAACCTTCACCGGGTATGGTCAGGGTGGTGACCTCACGGGTAGCGGCAAAATGGCGACTTTGTACTTGTTTGGGTGATTTTTAGGGTTACTGCGTCAGAATCCCCTACATTGCTACTACTACAAGCGGTTAAATCATGAGGAAATAAATCTATCATTCAGTTGGGTTAGGAAATTTAACTCTGTGCAAACTAAATAGCATTAGAAAATAAATGTTCCCTTTCTTCAGGCCGATTTGAAGATGAAAAGAGCGGTATCTTGCGTGATATGTGATATGTTACATCCACATACCGTTTATCTTCGATTCACACTTGCTAACACAGAAAGCGAGGAAGGAAAATGTGTTTTTGCCATGATATCAAATTATAACAATTCTGCCTGAAAGCTGTAAAAAACCATTGCCATCAAATAAAGAGGATTATTTTACAATCAGTGTTGTTTTGTTGGCACGCTAATGTGATAATCTAGATACTTTTTAAATGAAGGTGTCCAATGTCCAAAGTTTGAGAATGTTTACGCTAGACTCCAGTCAGACTGTTCCAGGCACGAAGGAAGTACATGCAGAGTGCGATGTAACACCCACAATGCCACATCCATCACCATGGAGATAAAATGTCTCCCCAGTGGGACATGAGATATTTCACCAGAAGAGGTTGAAAACCATTGCAAAAGTAAGATACTTCAAGCATCATACATTAGATTATACACAGAAAATAAGGTCCTTAATCATTGCTCATAACACTACAAAACTAGTATAAAAGCGACGCGTGAGATTCTGTTACTTCCGTCGAGACTTCCACACAGGGACAACTATTATGTTCCCGTACACACTTTTAATTGTGTTGATATGAATGGTTTAAAGTTATCCCGTTAACAAAATATTGAGGCAAGAAACGATAAGTCAGTTCTTTGACATATCATGCATTCGTCATTGCAACCGTAATTATTCCTGTATGAGAAATGTAATCCTTACTCAAACAGTTCGTTAGAATAGTACTGAAAACGCCTTATCACGAGCAGAGAAAGAAGAATCCGTTATAAAGCCCCTCACCCCCCATTGGAATATGTTTAAAATAATGCTGTACAAATTTAAGACACAAGAGTTAGAAGAAGCACGATGCTGACATTTAGCCACTGACGCTCAATTTCATTTAGTCATTGGTAATACATATGACATGTACTATTAATAAGTGAATTGTGTTCCGCTCAGTGTTGAGGATCTTTGATATGGCATGTACTATTAATAAGTCAGTTGTGTTCCTGTCTGTGGTGTGGATCAATGAGTGATATGTACTATTAATAAGTCAATGGTGTTCCGCTCAGTATTGCGGATCTTTAATATAACATGTATTGTTAATAAGTCAACGGTGTTCCGCTCGGTTTTGCGTCAGTTTTATTTTATATTATTATAGGAAGAAGTTTTGGAACAATGCACGAAACTCGATACATTGTTTGCAATAACACCGAATCGACAAACAAAGCTTTTATAACTAGTCTGAGCCAATTTCTTAATCCTGTATTGTGACTGTGTTACGAGTATATGCTCTTAAAATAAGTAACAGGAAAGAGTGAAAATCAACAAACTTTGTAAAATTCAACAAATAATTTATTTTCCTAGAATACAAAGTGAAAATGAGAAAGAAAAGAACTTACGGTATTACGAATTAAATCCCAATATAATCCACGAAGTCCTAATAATTTAAAGTCCTGAATAAAATTCAGTAGATGTCCAGAATAAATCCAAAAAGATGAGGCGATGATGTGTCTGTTGTAACTTGTTCAGTGTTGATGTGTCAACAATCTTATGTTGAATCACAGTAATATAATTCCAGGTTTGAACTCACTATAAATTCCAGTGAATGTCTCTGACCAAGAATTTTATCAGTGAAATTTTGTATTTCCAGAGAAAATAATCACTTGAAATCAGTAATTGGAAGAAATAAAATTCAGCCCAACTGTACACAACATGTAATAGGACTTGAAAGTGCTAGATCTTAAAGCTCGACTGAAAAATCCTCTCCGTTACAAGATTACATAGTTCTCTACTAGACCTCAGGTCACAATAAGCAATTTCTAAAAAAACAAACTATTACCAATGGAAATTAACCTTCTAGAATATTCCTGATGTCTACAAAATAACCTAATATACTAGGAAAATTCCGAAACCTAGACTAGACCCAAATAAATATATTTACTTCTATTAATAATAATTTTGATTTTAAGCCCATACACAAATAGAGAATAATTTAGCTATGTGTTAGTTTTTTTACACAGAATAAAATAAAAAAAGTCAATTCGGGTCAAGCAGAAATGAATTCAGTTTTGGACAAGGTCAAGTCTAACATACAATGTTACATTACAATAGCATGTAGTGAAATTAAAAAAGAATAACAAACAATGACAATTAAATATATATAACAGGTGTAATATACAGTAATGGCGATAATGTGTGTATTTCCTCTTTGATATATATAGTCATAAAGTACTGACAAGAAAAACACCCCATTCTCGTTCCAGTTATTAAAACTGTTATGACCAAGAATACTTAAAAAGTCCCCATCCCCACACCTGATCAATCAGTATTCTTATCACAGGACGCTCAGTTAGATCGACATGAAACTCATCCTTGTTTCCATCCATGGTTTTAAAGCTTTCAACGCCGATGTCCGATTACACTCGACCATGATACCACGTATCAAGACATTATGCAAACAATATTTAAATAGAGAGTTCACTGGAGACTTTGCTCAGTTCAAATCCAGGGACGAAATTGAAAACAGAACATGTACTAATTCAAAAGCCTTTTGGGCTGGGAGAAGAGCTATGTTGGCTGTGCGCTATAAGAGCAACTATGTATGTATCCAGAAAAATATATTTCCCATTTAGTAATACTAACTTTATTTCTTTTTTTTTTCCCCCACAGATTCAACTTATTCAGTGATGACATCTAGTCTTGGTCAAGGAATGATAATATGGACCATGACTGGAATTTTGGCTTTTGTAATATGTTCCAGGAACACATCGAATGTAGGTTTCTTTAATGTTTCTTTATATAAGCATCCTTCCTACCTTCTGTAATATCATCATCAATATTGTCAATAATAATAATAATAATAATAATAATAATATCGTAATAGTTGCAGTAGTGGAGTGAGAAAGAGATTTTTTGATATCTTATTCTGATTGAAAATGAAGGTTGTGTGGTTTTATGTTCATATACTTTCACCAGACATTACAAGTTTCATATGTATCATCTATACTCTGTCTATCTGTTGAAATCAGAGAAAAGGCGGGTATTATTTAAATGATGCATTCTGTTGAAAGATAGGAGGAAAGGATATTTTTGTCGTGTGATGTTTTCTGTTGAGAGACAATAGAAAAGGGTATAAGAAATGTGAGAAAAGGAGGATATTTATGTTATGTGGATCATGGTCATATCAGATCTCCGACTCCACGACATTCAAACGAGAGAGAGAGAGAGAGAGAGAGAGAGAGAGAGAGAGAGAGAGAGAGAGAGAGTATACTTATGATTTTAAATGTAAGTGTGTCCTAGAGATGCAAAGACCGATGAATACAACTAGTCCAGAGGGATACCATCAACCGAATCTTCTTCACATAACGGCTTGAATTTTGAAACGTACAGACCATGCAGCTCTACAATCGTTAGCAGTGACGTACATCCCTCATACCACAGTGGGCTTCTGGCATCATGCAGAGAGATTCAAGTCACACCCAACATGAGGTAGTTTCGGATTCATCTGGGTTTTAAGTTCTCGTCACATGCTGTGTTACAAAAGTACAAAATGGTGTCTTTTAAAACATTAGTAAAATACATCTTCCCAAAAGCAACTCACAGACACACACATACACACAGACAGATACAGACATACACACACGCTCACACACGCCAACGTCGCATAATGACAATTAGACTAGTTTACGGGATATAGTCTGAATCATGTCAATTGCCTCGGATTTTGCCTTAAGTTATCCAATACCAACACTTTGTCAAGAAATATTAGCTTTGCATATGTTAACCGCTTCAAGAACGCAAAAATTAAAACTGTATGAAAGCTAACAGTTAATAATCAAACTTTAAGTATAATTTCAATTTACACATACGTATGTAAATAATAACTTCATACAAGCGAATCCAATGCCATTTTCAGCGATACTGAGTGCCAAATAGCCATGCTATCAGTGAAACTTACGTTATAGAATCATAAAATAGAAACCCTGTATTAGATAAAACAAACCCTGTATACAGGCCGAGTCATTGTACTTGACATACCGATCATATGGAATTATAACATAGAAACCCAGTATTAGATGAAACATCATATTAGAACAATAGAACCATGGCATAAAAACCCTGTATTAGATGAAATATCATATAGAATCATAACATAGAAACCCTCTATTAGATGATCCCCAACTTCGTATGGTGTTTGGTTATCGTTATCTAGGAGATGATCGACCTCGATGTTTCTACCCGTATCGAGTAAACAGCAAAATAAAATGAAATTAATGGATGGAATAACAGCGGTCGAAGCAAAGATATATAACAGAATAACATGAGCCACCGTATGTAAAATATAACAGTTTAATCAATTACATAAACAAAATGAAATCGAGCATGACATTTGAATTGTTTACTTTCTCTTAAAAATAGAGTTACAAAATTTATACCGTTCTGTTATACCGATAGAACAAAACAACATCATATAATCGAGCTGTAGATGGAACTCAGATTGCCGGTATGTCAGCACCACCTGGTTCTTCTGGTTTTTTTCTCCCTCCAAATCCCTGCTGGTGGTAGGTCGGCGTAACTGTATTTCTTTCTTTTCTTCTCTCTCTCTCTCTCTCTCTCTCTCTCTCTCTCTCTCTCTCTCTCTCTCTCTCTCTCTCCTCTAGCCTCTTCGGGTCCTCAACCGTCTAGGTTGTAGACTGCGCTCTTTCTCACTGCGCAGTAAGGTAATGAGCTATTTCTCCCTTCAAATATAAATATCATACCCACCCTAAATACGTGTCAGAGTTTTCTTCCCCTGTGATAAAACAATAGTCCCACTGTCTTCTATGTCATATATCGTCTATCGTAATCCAACAGAACTAAGCTGTCGCGAGTTCGCAATTTAATATATACTCACAACCCTATTACTATACATTAATGTCTTTTCTAGCTTATCCTCGCATTCCTCTGGACCAGGACATAATTAGACCTCTTAATGCTATTGCTATGCCACTCTGGGGTGTAAATCACTAGCTAACGACGTCTGTCGACATGCGTATCTAATGCTAACATCATCGATTCTCGACTGAAAAGAATTCACAGCTTGATTACACAAATGATTTAAGGGACTCAACACCTTTTCCTAACTACGTTACTTTAATAGTAAAATCAATTCGTAGCATACATGATACCTATCATTTAAGGCAGATGATTTAATTCTTATAGTGCATATCAGAGTGATGCATAAAATTCCTAAAATGCATGCTTTCTGTTACATCTGAACGAGGTAATTCGAACAAAATCATATCATCCATCAGTTACATAACATTCGAGAGAAAATGTATGCAAAACCATTAACTTCTGAACTCAAGGAGAATTTATATATGAATTTAAACGAATAAATTCAACAAATATTTACAAACTTACATCAGTGAACATTTGGTATGTAAATGAAACAAAATGTTTGTGCATTCGAGATCCATCGCTCGCTTATCGTTAAATAATTCCCTTTCTTCTTCTCTATTTTCGGGTGTCTCAAATACCCAGACTCCCTGTCCCTTGGACGATTTATCTAACGGGAAGAGTACTTTTTACTAATCTCGGAGCTAAATTATGGCTTTCTTCAGAAACTTAGAATGTCTAATTTCACGAGGGAGATTTCTTGAAATCTTGAATTCCGTCTGGGAACACACCTTCATTTAGCTTAGCCAATCAGGATTACTTCTCCAACCTACAAAGGTTTTAACTCTCCCACAGAAGTTAGAATAATCTTCTCTAGTCCTCAGTTCTTAATAACTATTCTGGAAAGTTCATTTTTGACACTGGTTTCAAATGGCCCAAGACTACCTAAATGTTTACTCTGGTTTGTCTTTGATCTTGTCATTTTCCGCTTTTGACCAACGTTAAAATCTGTCTGACCGTTCTGTAATCGACACTAATTAAAATTCAGTTATGCATCCAAACGAAATAGGCTAATTATTACAAGCCGACAAGCTATAGCGACCCTAGCCCATACGCCAATCTTAATGGTTGCATGTCACGATGACCATGACAGAATGTACTGTAAAATTATCTCTACAAACTTTTGCACCATTACGTGAATCATAATATAGAAACCTTGTAGTAGATGAAACATCATATTAGAACAATAGAATCACAACATAGAAACCCTCTATTAGATGCAACATATTAGAACAATTCAACCATAATATGGAAACTCTGTATTAGATGAAGCATCATATGGAATCAAACATTGAAATTAGATGAAACTTCATATTAGAACAATATATAGAGGCAAATGGTTCTTCCTGAAAACAAAGTTTCCGTTTTACTTCAAGAACAAAAACAGTTCGTAAGCAATATTTCATTTTTGGTGTGAATAGACAAAATACACCGAAAACGTGTTTACCGGGCGTGTAACTCTTTTGAATTAGGACATTAAATAAAAGAAACAAAACAACAATGAATATTTTGCAATCTGAACTATAAAGTTGAATTTCCTTTCGTATTTTTTCACCCATGTTTAATTTTCATGTATAAACTCGTGTCTAAATTATTTTGATATCTACCACAACAGGCAGAGTCATTGTAATTGTCATACCAGCCACAAACGGCCTAGTCCTCTACTTGTCATACTAGTCACAACAGTCCTAGTCACTATACTTGTCAAACCACCACAACAGACCGAGTCATTGTACTTGTCATACCCATCACAACAGGCCTAGTCATTGTACTTGACATAACAGACATAACATACCTTGTTAATGTATTTATCATGCCTTCCACAACAGGCCTAGTCATTGTACTTGTAATGCCAGTCACAACAGGCCTAGTCATTGTACTTTTCATACCCACCACAACAGGCCGAGTCATTGAACTTGCCATACCTATCACAATAGACATATTTATTGTATTTATCATACCCACCACAACAGGCCTAGTCATTATACTTGTCATTTCAATCACAACAGGCCTAGTCATTGTACTTCTCATACCCACCACAACAGGCCTAGTCATTGAACTTCTCATACCCACCACAACAGGCCGAGTCATTGTACTTGTCATACTCACTATAACAGGCATAGTCATTGTACTTGTCATACCTACCACAACAGGCCTAGTCATTGTGCTCGTCATATTCACCACACCAGGCCTATTCATTGTACTTGTCTTACCCAATATAACAGGCCAAGTCATTATACTTGTCAGATCAACCACAACTGGGCTAGTCATTATACTCGTCATACCCACTGCATCAGGACTCGTCATTCTACTTGTCGTACCCATTATAACAGGCCTATTCATTGTACTTGTAATACAAGTCACAACTGGTACAGTCATTGTCTGCCTATCTATCCGTTATACGTCAGCATGTGGATATTGTAACACCCTCCAATTGCACGTCCATCTGCTTACCTATCCGTTATACGTCAACATGGGGATATTGTAACACCCTCCATTTTTATGCTCAACAGCTTATCTATCGGTTAGATGTCATCTGAACCCAGTGTGAAGGTTTACGAAACTTAGCACGTATCTTCTCCGCTTGACTGCGTGCAAGTCATATATTTAAAAAAAACGAATTTAACTTTTGAAATATTCGCCTTTTATCAAAATGTTTCAAGGATAATCATGTTAGATAGATTCGTTGTTTTGAAGTGATGACTGTAAAAAGAGCATAATTCTAAAATCTGTAACTAAACGTTATCACTAAGAGAATATGTCTGTCTGTCTATTCTGCCTGTCTGTCTATCTGTCTCTCTCTCTTTGTCTGTTTGTCTGTCTGTGTGTGTGTGTGTGTGTGTGTGTGTATATATATATATATATATATATATATATATATATATATATATATATATATATATATTGTTACAAATATGTAATTTAATTACTTGTATGTTAATTTTAAATTCTTTTTTATTTTATTTTTGTATCATTACATTTTATTGTAATGGTTATTTTCATGGGATCTGATATTTTTGAAAGAGATATTATGTTTATATAAAACGTAGTATGACTCGCATAAGCACGATTTTATCTTGCTATGGTTTGTCGATTTAAGTAAACACTATGAGAAAATGATTGGTTATTGCCAAAGTCATTTTATGGCCCACGTGAAATTGCATTGTTTACTGCGCTATTTGATGATGAAATAGTCACGCCTTTCATCGTGTGTGCTTGAAATGACGTCTTAGTTCAGTTTAAAAATACTCAGATC
Organism: Megalonaias nervosa; assembly: GCA_016617855.1. NCBI lineage: Eukaryota > Metazoa > Mollusca > Bivalvia > Unionida > Unionidae > Megalonaias > Megalonaias nervosa. The sequence continues at coordinate 42,608 of JAECUM010032108.1, forward strand.
CCCGTGAAATATTGAGTCGTATAATATATCTTCAAGAAGAAGGATATATTTCTATTAGGTGCCGTAAAGAGTCGTATTTTTACATCTTTGGAGCTCGAGATGTTTTATCATAGATGACAGCTTGTTCAGAAGTTCATCTATTTTTTAGAATATAATAATTTATTCCCTGGAGAACTATACAAGTGATTCCTTTGTATAAAAGTTTTAGGACAAAGACATTCAGTGGAAATTTATTCTAAATTGAAACATTACAAGTTGTGGTTCAACGTGGAACTCTTGACATTCGTATAAAGACTTCACCTGACGTCATCATCCTCCATCTTGGAACGTCATCAAGATTCGAACCTGGATTCAGTTAAAACTATTTAGTGATAAGACTTGTGTTTTTTCAGCACTAGGATAAATGTTTGGATTGTCTTCTCAAACTGTAAGTCCTATTTTCTATTTTCACCTTTTCACCGTGTTTTCTAGGGAAATAAATTATTTTTGTTAAAACTTACAAAGCTTGTTGGTTTCACTCTTTTCTTTTGTTACTTTTGAACGAGCCTATACGTAACATAAAGAAAATTGGGGGCTCGTCCGAGATATTTGAATTTGGCTAAAATATTTCAGAAAATTGTTTTTTGAAATTTAAATTCCCCTAGTTTTCAAATCCCAAGTACTATTTTACATTTTGTTTGAAATCTTTAGTGAAAACAACAGGCTTTCATTCACAATGTCATCAAAGGTGGAAACTTTTCTTTCTAGTCCAACTCAGGAGCAGTTGGATAGTCTGAAAAAAGATGAGTTGCTTGAACTTGCCAGAAAGAACGATCTTTCTGAAGCAAAATCTTCCTTAACGAAACAAGAAATTAAACAAATTTTGATTCAATATTTGGTAGAGAAGAATGTTTTTGATGAAAGTGTTTTGGCTTCGGTCAGTAAGTTGGTATCTGACTCCGACATAAAAGTAATGGAATTAAAAATGAAATACAAGATGGAATTGGAGTTAAGGAAGCTCGAGCTTCAGAAAGAGAAAGAACAAATGCAGTTGCAATTTGTAGAGAAGCAATTGCAATTGCAATTTGAAGAGAAGGAGAGAGAGAGAGACAGGAAAGAGAGAATGATAAACAAATGAAATTACAATTTGAGAAAGAGGAGAGAGAGAGACAGGAGGGGGAGAAAGATAAACAGTTACAATTTGAAAAAGAGAAGGATGAAAGGGAATTTCAAATTAGAATGACAGAAATGAAGCTGGCAAGGGAAAAGCACGATCTCACTTCACATACAAATTCAAGTTTTGACATTACAAAAAATACTAGATTATTTCCCCCGTTTAGCGAAAAGGAAGTAGACAAATATTTTATTTATTTTGAAAAAATTGCTGAAAATTTGAAATGGCCAAGGGAGCATTGGACTCAATTATTGCAATGTGTACTTTCTGGCACAGCCCAAAATATTTATGCACCCCTGTCAGTACAACAGAGTTCTGACTATGATTTGGTTTAGGAAAGTATCTTAAGGGGTTATGCGTTAGTCCCCGAGGCTTATCGGCAAAAATCCAGAAAGTAAAAAAAGAACCTGGACAAACTTATGTTGAATTTCCAAGAGAAAAAGAACAGTTATTTGAGCGATGGTGCTTAACCGAGAAAGTTGAACATGATTATGAAAAAATCAAACAATTTGTGCTACTTGAAGAGTTTAAGAACTGTGTCACTAATGACATTAAGAATCATCTTGAAGAGCATGACATTGAAACCTTGGAAAATGCTGCTCTTACTGCTGATAAGTACTCCTTAACTCATAAAGTTCCTGTTGTAAGAAAATATTTCACTCAGCAGTCTACTGGTAGAAAGGTATTTCAGCCCAATATTACTCCTCCTAAAAATCAGTCTGGCACAACTTCTAAAAATCAAGCTTCTGATCAACTTGATCTAATTCCTTGTCTCTTCCTACGTGTACCTATTGCAAGAAAAAGAACCCGTCATTTCTGATTGCTTCAAATTGAAATATAGGCATCAGAATCAAGACCTATCCCAAATGCTCTTATTTCTAAGAGGTCAAGGTCACGGTCATGTCTTGAAAGCAATACATTTGTTGGGATAGGACTTGTATTTTTTCAGTACTAGGATAAATGTTTGGATTGTCTTCACAAACTTTAAGCCCTATTTTCTATTTTCACCTTTTCACAGTGTTTTCTAGGGAAATAAATTAGTTTTGTTAAAACTTACAAAGCTTGTTGGTTTCACTCTTTTCTTTTGTTACTTTTGAACGAGCCAATACGTAATATATATATAT
>JAECUM010032109.1:0-26817 GCA_016617855.1 Megalonaias nervosa
AGAGAGAGAGAGAGAGAGAGAAGAAATACGGTAACGCCAACCTATCAGCAAAAGTGATTTGGAAAAGACCGGAAGCAACCAGGCGATGCAGACATTCCATGAATTTGAGCTCAATCAGTCACTCCATTCTATGATGAAATTTGTTCTATCATTATAACAGAACGGCTAACTGAATTTCGCATAAATTTTGTAACTCTATTACTAAGAGAAAGGGAATCAGTTTCATTTTGTTTATGTAACTGATTAAATTGTTATATATTGTAACCAAAAATAATGTTGACAAGTGGTGTCTGCTTTAACCTTATCTCATGAGAGTTTACTTTTAACCTAATGGCACATGCCAGTTCTTTATTAATGTACCTTTTCGTTTCAAATTGATAAGATAAAGATCAATAATATTTCTTAAATTAGAAGTTGCACCATTAAGAAGATTAAGAGTTGAAATCTCTGGTTTCGCTTGAGTAATGAACAAATACTTAGATACTTCAAGCATCTGCGGCAATGAACATATTTCTTGGTCCATAATAGCACACTGTATGATCTGTACCATTTTTTCTTCTTGAATCAGCATTGTACCAACCCCAACATCTCTTGTATCAACAGACATTTTAAATGACAGACTGAAATTTGGAACCGAAAAACTGGTGCACTCGTACGTGTGGCCTTTAAAAGCCTCCTGACATTTTTCAGACCAACAAATCTGTCAGGGGTTGAGCAATTATAGAAAAATTGGGGGAAAAATACGAGAGTATTCAGCCATACCCAAAAATTACATCAGTTGCTAATTCCTAATGGGCACAGGGTATTAAGCCTTGACCTTAGCATCCATAGATTTAACTTGTCCATGTCCCAAGATATGTCCTAGAAATGTAACACAAGTACGGCAAAACTCTCTTTTAGATAAATTCATTGTCAAATTTGCATCAGTGAGTCTGTCAAAAAATTTCCAAATTGTCTCTAAGTGATCTTTCCAAGTGTCGTTGTAGATGATTATATCATCGACATAAGCATCACAATTATCTAGACCAGATGTAATCATGTTCATTAAACGTTGAAAAGTACAAGGCGAACCTTTTATCCCAAATGGCATCACTTTATTTTGATAAAGTTCATCTGGAGTCACGAATACAGAAATTCCCTTTGCCCTTTCCGTCAGTGGAAATTGTCAGAATCCTTTCCAAAGGTCAAATTTGGTGCCATTCTTTACATTTCCAATTTTGTTAATGCAGTCATCGATTCTTTGCAATGGAAATGAATCTGGTTTAGTCACACTGTTCACCTTTCTATAGTCAATGCACATGCGGAAAGTATTATCTTGTTTCGGCACAAGTATACACTGTGAACTACAATCACTTTTACTCGGTTCTATGAAATCATTCTCCAGCAAATACTGAATATCTTTTTTCAAATATTCCTGTTTGAGATGGTTCATCTTGTATGGATGCTGTTTCGCAGGTGTTGAATGTAGGATTTCAACGTCATTGATTTTATTTGTTCGTGTAGGAATACCAGGAAATAAGTGCTCATATTCAGGTAACAGCTGTTTTAGTTCAATCTTATCTAGTTGCTGCAGGTGTGAATGTTTCTGGTCCAGATTATTCATAATTTCCGAATTCCGAAGATTGGTTACTCCAAAGTCACTACAGTCTGATTACATTCCATAGCTCAAATCCACACTGTGTGGCACATGTACTACTATATTGATTGCATGATTAAACTGACTGTCTCTATCAACATACAACATACTCCTTTAGCATATTTATATGGCAAAGTAGGTTTTGTTTTCGCCTCCCACGAGTATGGATGACAGAACATAAATCACTTTCTTTGGCTTCAACTGTGTAAGGACCATAGTACTTAACCTGAAGAGGATTTTGTGGTATGGGCAAGAGAGACAGAACTCTATCACCAGGCTGAAAACTCCTTTCCTCTGTAATTTTGTCATACCTTAATTTCATTTTTGACTGAGTATAGTGCAAATTAGTTCTTGCAACTTCACAAGCTTTTGACAACTTGTATTTAAAATTAGAAACATAATCGAGAAGAAAAATTTCTGTATCTTTATTTGAAAGAAGTTTCTTTTCTAATAACTTCAATAGTCCTCGGACAGTGTGTCCAAAAACTAGTTCAAAGGGACTAAATCCTAAAGATTCCTGAACTGATTCCTCAACAGCAAACAACAGTAAATGAACACCTTCGTCCCAATCCTTTCCAGTCTCAAAACAATATGACCGAATAATATTTTTCAAAGTTCATGAAATCTTTCTGAAGCGCATTGGCTTTCAGAGTGATAGGTAGAAGACCTGAATTGGTGGATATCTAATTCATACATAACCTGCTGAAAAATTCCAGGCACAAAATTTGACCCTTGATAAGACTGGACAGATTTGAGCAGGCCACATTGAGTAAAAACAAACCTTACCAAAGCTTGTACTATTGTTTTAGTTTTAATATTTCTCAAAGGAGTTGCTTCTGAGAATCTTGTGGACACACATATTATGGTCAATAAGTATTGGATGCTGACTTGGTCTTAATTAAGGGACCGATAAAGTCTACCATTCTTTTGCTAAATGGATTTTCAAATGCAGGAATAGGTTGCAGATGACCCTTAGGTATCTTCTGATTGGTTTTCCTACCATTTTACAAAGTGTTACAAGATCTGCAGCATTCACAAATATGATTTTAATTTCTCCCAATAAAAGTGATTCAAGATCTTGTGATAAGTCTTTTCCATCTCTACATGACCAGCAAAAAAAGGAGTTTCATGGGCCAGACTAAGAAATTCCTGTTTGTACGATTTTGGAACAACAATTGTATAGTTCACCTACTACACGTCACCAGCAAGGTACCTCAGGTGATCTCCATTTTCTCATCAGGACCCATTTTTCAACTTAATAACAAACAGGTACTTCTGTTGCTTCAGTTTCACTAATACCCCTCTGAAACAAACGGGAAATGTCAGAGTCTTTTTCCTTTTCGACAACATGTGGTTGTCGTTGGCCAACCTGATTATAATAAAGAGAATAAGTAGTTAAAAGAGGATCGCTGTGATCAATACCTTTTGATTTGATTAATCCAAACGAGGAGTAAAAGTGACCTCATCAAACACCTAACCAATATATGTGTCAGCTAAGGGAAAACTTTCCTGATCAACATCCTTCTCGAGAGCTTTATTTGCTATAGATCTAGTAACTGCACAAGCTGGGTATAAATCAGGGATTTCTTTTTCATTAGGATGGACTTCAAAACAAATAAGTCTTAAGCCTTGTCAGGTACAAGTGGATTAACTACAACCTTATCTCCAGTTAGGTCATTGCCAAGTAATAATTGGGGAACGACGACTGAGACTAAGTCTGATGACAAATTTACAGAATGGAGTGGAACATTAACAAAGCCGCAATCTACTCCCTGCATAAGAAAACTCTCATTAGAATTTCTTTTTAGAAAAATCAAAGTACCTGATGCTCAAAGACTCTGAGAAGATCCTGTTTCCCTTACAATTTCAATAGGGATAGGATTGGCCGAATCACCCATGAGTGATATAGAACCTTTCGACAGGAATGGTTCATAATTCTCCATAACAATATCAGATTAGGGTTTGTTTGATTCAACAAATGTATTGCTTTCAATACATGACTGTGACCTTAACCTCTTAGAAATAAGAGCATTTGGAATAGGTCTGTCTTAATTCTGTTGCTAATTTTTCAATTTTCAGCAATCAGAAATAGCGTACCCTTTCTTCTTGAAATAAATACAGTTACGGACATCTGATCAGTCTTATCAGAAACTTGCGTTTTAAAACTTGTGCCATTTTGAGGTTTGGAAGTACTCGTATTAGGCTGAAATAATTTTTACCAGAAGACCGCTGAGTGGAAGACCTACTGACAAAAGAATCTTTATGCACGAAGGAATACTAGTCAGCATTATGAGAAGAATTTTCTAAAGTTTCCACATTATGCTCATCAAGGTAAGCCTTAACGTCACTATGGTCGCAATTCTTGAACTTTTCAACCAATATGAGTTGTCTGTGAGATTTTCATAATCTTGACCAATTTTCTTGGCTAAGCACTACCTATCCAATAACAGCTCTTTTTCTCTTGCAAATTTGACATGGGGTGTCCAGTTTCATTTTTATAGTTCCTAAACTTTTGTCAATAAGACTCAGTTAGCAACTCGTAACCATTCAAGATGCAACCCTTAACCAGGTCATAATCAGCACTTTGCTGTACTGACAGGGAAGTGTAGATGTCACTTGCTTTCTCAAAAAGTGCACTCTGTAATAACAGAGTCCAATGCTGTCATGGCCATTTTAAATTTTCAGCATTTTTTCAAAATGAGGAAAATATTTATCTACTTCTTTTTCTTTAATAGGCGTACTAACCTTATAGTCTTAGTAACCTCAAATCTCGAATGTGTGTGTCTGTGTAAAGTGGGTCTTAAGTTTACTCGCCATCTCTAATTCTTTTAATCTAGAGTGAAATTTCCTTTCTTCCTTTTCTCTTTCTCTCTGCATCTGCAATTTGCATTTGTCAGTCTTCTTTCTGTAAACTCAATTCGTATGCCTTTCTCTTTCCTCTTTCTCCAACTGCATTTGTTTTTCTTCTTTCTGTAACTGCATTTGTCTCTCCACTTTCTGAAACTCAAGCTTTCTTGACTCAGTTTCATTCTTGTATTTTAATTTCAGTTCCATAACTTGTACATTAGAGCCAAATGGGGACTTAACAAATCAAATCCAAAGCACTTTTATCCAAACATTCTTTTCCACCAAATATTGGACCGAATTTTTCTTTCTTACTTACTTGGCAAACTGGAGTAATTCATCATTTTTCAAGGACTTAACTGTTCCTAAGTAGGATTTGAAATAAAGTTCTCCACTTTAGATGACATTGCAAAAGCTTGTTGATTTCGCTAAACATTTCTAAAATTGAAATAACACCTGGGACTTAGAAAATTCCACGAAAGGTGAATTTAAGTTTCATAAACAATGTTTTCTAAAATATTTTAGAGAAATTAGTATCTCAAAGACGAGCCCCGAATTTTCTGTTACGAGTCTATCCTCTTAAAATAAGTATCAGAAAAGAGTGAAAAGCAACAAGCTTTGTAAAATTCAACAAATAATGTATTTCCTTGAATATAAAGTGAAAATGTAAAAATGATGAACTTGCAGTATTACGAATTAAATTCCAAATAATCCTAGAATTACGGACACAAGTCCTAGTAATTAAAGTTCTAAATAAACTTTAGTAAAATCCAATGCTGAAGGTGTTGATGTGCCTATGGAGAAATTCACTGAAAATAATTCAAATTGTCATCTCTTAAATGTAAATCTCCTAGCAGGATAACCCCAATATGGCCTCCTCCATGTTTTCTGAGGCGACTAAGCTGAGGCAATTTGTTTGCCGTGGGTTTTGGTGGTTGGTTCATAGTAGTTGAGTAAACAAGAGGCCACGTACTGCCACTGATGGCTAATTCAGTTCCCATAGTAAAACTATGTTATAAAGCTATGTTGAAACCATGATATTAAACATTTAACACTTTAAGTGCCTAAACGCTCTTGATCAAACCAATATTTAGCAGTATATATACATCCTTGTCGAGGAAACCAAATAAACCGAGACATTTTTGGGATCTACATGTGTTTGAAACATGTGCTTTCAATTCAGCGCCAAAGAGTCAGATGCTAAATTCAGTAATGAGTTACCCAATCAAATATCTGTTAAAGGACTGAAATTCCATTGATAAAACACAGTCTCAGGATTTTTTCAGTTACAGCTCTAAAGATTCTTTTTCCTAAAATCTCATTTTCATTATCAATCAATCCTGGCCAGCCAAATCCATATATACTCTATTTTATGTTCGTCCATTTCTAGACTAGTTCCCATTCTTTCATATCATTAGTATAGTATATCCACCCTTGATTTACTTTATAGACCTATGAATATTAGTTGAATGTATATGTAAACAACACGCATAGTTCTGCTTTTCAAAGATTACATTAACGAATATTAAATTACGTTACAGGTTCATGTACACTAAGAATAGCAATGGAGCATTTCATGCAACATTTAAGTATTTGAGTTTTATTTCAGAAAATTGGATTAAAAATGTTAAAATAAATCTTTTTCATCAAGGGTTACCTTTTTACTATCACCATTTATCTCTCTTCAACTTAAGACTAAAATATATTATCAGCCATGTCAAATTATGTAATAAATGAGTAAAAGATCAAGTGACCATTTATATGTGCATGTATTATTACAGCAAAGGATATTTAAATGACATTAATTACCTACAATTTCTCCAGAACACATTCATTTTAAAATTAAAGTAAGGTAGGCATAAGACCATTAAAATACAAAACATGAAGTTCTAAAACGTCCACTACATGAAACTAGTGGACACAAAAAAATGAGTGATCATCACCATTAAGCAATGTGGAAGAGACCTAAGTGATTATATCTGAAACATAATATTTCAAAACACAACTAGGAAATAGCACATTGCTGACCACATTTACTCTGTAAATGGTAAATTGTATAAACGTATATACCTTATTGCCTAGATAATAAACATCGTGCAAAGGGCTGCAACTAGCATAGTTAATTTAACACACTCATCAAACTGCATTCCCCTCCAATTTCGTGGCAACAGCTGCCATATCCGAAAGTCTCTTTTAATATCCCACAGAATGTCACTGAGGTTTACAAAAGGCATTAATTTGCTTGTTATCCCAAATAGAACCATAAGTTTGCATTTATAGTAAAGCTAACTGTTCATGCATAGGTGGAGTCACTGTAGGGCTGTTGTTCTCTATAGGACTCACGGTACTAATTCAGATCCCATAGCAAACTTATATAAACGCCATGAAATAAAAAATTCGATAACTTCAAATCTCTGAATGCTCATGATCAAACCTATATTTATCAGTATAGACACATATGAGCGGACGCCTTTTCTGGATTCATGTGTGTTTGAAAACATGTGCTTTCAATTCCGAGCCAAAGAATCAGGTGCTAATTTCAGTAATTAGTTTTCCAAACCAATGACTGTAAATGACTGAAATTCCATCAGTAATACAATGTCTCATTTTTTAAGTTGCAGCTAGGATAAGCTCTCAAAAGATTCTCTTTACTAAAATCTAACTTTCATTAGCAACCAATCTTGGCCAGCCAGATCTATATTTACCGTATTTTACGTTCTCCCATTCTAGATTAGTTCCCATTCTTTCATAACGGTCAATTCTTTGTTCAGTTATATCAGTCCGAGCAGACCTGATCATACCAATAGAATTAATTCAATCAGACTCTCAGAAGAGGAAGTACTTCCGAAATTTTCCATAATTTCTCATCAATGAATCCACCTTTCTTGATAACAAAAGCACTTCAGAACTCGACTGGAGAAGTAAAGTAGGTTCAAACTGTCGCTTGTAGTGCGCATCTGCAAAGCTCACTCTGATAATCTTCTTTGGTCAAAGCGATTTATGCACATACCTATTCAGGTATTTCTACACAAATCTTTCAACTCAACTCATGTAGAGAGATCGTGCGAATGAGATTTGGATTGTTTCAGTGAGACTATCCTCCAGAATATCTCAGATCTGAGAAAGTCTCGCAAGTGAAACTAATCAACATTCGCTGTAACGGCAAGTTGATACCTACAAACACTTACATTATAACATTCGATTGCGCCACTTTGCATATGTGAATTAATGCATATTCTTTTTACTTTCCCTCCCCAATCGACCCTTTTATTTTTAAACGTTAGAGGTGCTTTATAGACCCGAAATATAGCAACCACAAAGATGGCTGGAAGAGGAAACAGTAGTATAGGTATTTTGAGGTTCCTCTCTCAGAGACCCCCTACCCCCCAAAACGTTATACGTTAAAATTTTTGTCAGCAGCCTTTTTTAGCTTAAAATGATGACTTTCATATTTCTGACAAAATATGTTTTGTCGGGGTAGGGGGTCTCTGAGATAGGAACAACTCAAATACCTATACTACTATTACAGTCCCTATACTTATTATTTTTATAGTTTAGACAAAATTTCATATTAAACAAATGAAATATTATATATAATGTCCTTCTGTCATTCAATCCGACATGTTGGATTTGATCTGACAAATAAAGTTTGTAAGAGATTTAATTCGATTAGAGCAGCCTGAAGCTATACTGGTATAAAAACTAAAATAAAATAAGCGATTGTATTAAAAAAGTTGGATATCATATATCACCAAAATATGGGTCAGTATGGTTATTCGCGACTGAAAATGATATGAGAATAGCGGGTTGGGCAGATGATGTGATGACATTTATTGACAATATGGTTGATATTTTATTTGATAATGATATTACTAAACTAAAAGACAAAAAATAAACAGCAGGATGACGTTCGGTCTACCATTCCACAAGTTCTGTCAGATAAGCCTAATGAGGTTCTAAGAGTCTCTTTCAGACATACCCCCCGGCGAATTTCTAAATATACGAGACGAAACTTTAGAAACTCAGAGGGCAGTCTATTTTATGTAAGCCTTTTTCTGTGGCCAACGGGACTCTTCATTTTTTTTAAGACATTACCCCCAGCGAATTCCTAAATATCCGAAACCGAAACTTTAGGAACTCGGAGGGCTGTCTATTTTAAGGTCTTTATTGTGACCAGGAACCTAATGAGGTTTATTTTAGTCTAGAGATGTTTTTTTTTGGAATGGCCCCTGTGTGGGTACCCCTTTAGTGAGGTTACAAGGTCACGAGCTCACGTCATCCTGCTGTTTATTTTTGGACGGCACAAACATAAACTTATCCTAACTTATCCTAACTTGTCTAGCGGGGGGGGGGCCTTATCTACGTCCAACAAATTTCGTACACTCTCCCACCATGGCAACATCTGGGAGTGCAAAAATGCACCCACCACGTGTTGCCATGGTGGGAGAGTGTATTTTGTTTGTTGAATATCGAGGATTCCTCCGGACCCCCCAACCTTTCTTAAAATAGCGAGGGGCAAATACAGAGCCCTACCCAACGATTTTGTCCGTGAAGGGAACCGAACTCAGGGCGTCAGTATCAGAATCCAGCATTCTCACACTGAGCTACGAAATTCAGTTATATATAAATGTTAAAAAGGTTATTATATAGCACCAAACAGCATTACATTTTCTGATTTTGAAAACAAGTAATTTTACATTATATTATCTAATTCTGAAAACATTATTATAAATAAATCTAGAAAAAACATAATTTTTGATTTTATATTGTACAGAAAAACGAATCCTAATGCTGGGCTGAACTGTATAAGATCGACCGTTTCCAGTGATACTAACGAGTGTGTTTGCCTGAATTGCGACCACACAATTATCTTTGACAGAAGATCGGCCGTTGCCAAGGATACTGGCTGAATGAAGGCATTACTGCGGAAAAATAATCAATATTCTGTATTGCGCAGTTGGACTTACTATAGTGAATATGTTATTTACGTAGGATGAATTGCTAGTTATTTCGGTAAATACAGAAATGATACCAGCATTTGTAGGTCTTAAAATACTATCAGATTTACAAATCTATTATATTTCATTAGCAAAAAAATACGAAACAGTATATATGCTATGTTTGATTGGAACAGTATTATCTCCCTTTTAAAAACAGATATGGTACACAGAGTTATATTTCTTGACCAACACATAATATCTCGACGTTTGATATTAAGTAAAATGTGCTATCGTGATTATATAGCGAGAATTTAATTCTACCAGATAATTTACAACGACATTCAAATAGTTCTTTCATCGCTATCTTACTGAGAAGATACTTACTACCTTTTGCAAAAACCTTCGACCTATCTAGGTCTATATTAATTTTTGTATATTGATTTTGGCTTATCGGATTATGAAAATTGTCATATTTTAATGAAAGCTTGTCTCGTAAACTTTCGAGATAACTAAAGTATTTGCTGTCATCTGATTTGATAAGGGAGAGCTTGATTCTGTCAAATTTACTAAAACAAATACCTGAAATTTCATCGTTAAATTCAAATGATAATTGCTGGTTATTGACCATTATTTTTTTTTATTTTGCTATTAACTCCATCTGTTAATGTTAAATTTTCAAACATTATTTCTGATGTTTAGACAAAATTACTTGTGTAATGTCCAAGCGCTAGTGTGTTAATTCCGTCACTGCAATATCTTTTATCATCAAAATTACTTACTCCTCGTTTTATGATCGTATCATTTTCAAGTTTATGATGATTTGTTCTGATAACATTTGTTTTGATAAACTGACGCTATTGTTTAGCGCTGCTTTAAAATCGTAAAAATTCATCATCTTTTTCACATATCCTCGAGGAATACCTTTTGCTTTATTTGTAAGTTTATTGTCATCTAATATGACAGCATACATTTTGCTCTATAGTCCAACAAATTCCCTAACTGGCATAAACATCAATTCATCTTTCATTTTTCCAATAACTTTCTTATTCGAATTATCTTGAAATCCACTACATGCTGGATAATCTGATAAATCGAACAGATTTTTATTATTGTAAATATCCATGTAGACATCTTCACATTTTATATTATAAACTAGCGAATCTGTATCAGTAAATAGCAACTCTGAATCTGGCCACTGCTTTTTGGTAAAATCATAGTGAAAATCGTACATCAACCACTTCGATATATCAAGTACAGCTGCACCAACATAAATAGGTTTATTTAACTTTAAATGTGTCTTTCGTCGTTGTATTGCAACAAGATTTTCATTAAATATTTTCATACTAACAAAACCATCATCATTAACTAATTTATTTCTGCGACTTATATCATTAACAATTTCTATCGAGACTCGCTTGCGAATATTTTCCATCGTCTTACCGAACACCGAGTTGTTCATTAACTTGAAAAAGTTTTTCTCAAATTCGGTTTTAGCCACAGCACGACGTTTCGTATTTAGATCAATATAATTTGCCATCCACTTCGACTGATTAACTTTAGCACGCGATGGACTTTTCTCAGAATTAGTCCAGCATCTACTGCTTGTTTTAAATTTTTGTAATGCATAACATAATTTCTTTTATCTAACAAATTTGGAACTAACTTATTAACAATCGAATTTTTTGCTGTTGTCGCTGTTCGTTGTTCAGGTGATAATAAACTATAATTAATCATCATTGACTCTGCGCAAAACGGATAATCGTTATGTAGATCATGTAGCGAACTAGGATAATCTAGATCAACTTCAACAAAATATGAAATATCGGAAAAATCGATATTAATTTTTTTAGGTAAATCTTTTTCAGTTTCTTTAAGAAATTGATCTGGAGTTATCCAATGAAATCCACTACACGGCATTGGTTCTGACATTGCATATTCATACAAATGATTGGCGTCCAGATAAATGATGTAACTCGACGGGAGATTTTTATCATAATTGCTAATTCCGCCTCTGATACCTTTTTCAATAAAGTTAACATATCGACATCTGTTAAGAGATCCAGTTCTATTTTACTCGTTTTTAGTAGAGCGTCCCAAGATAATCCTGGAGAAGAATAATACCAACAGGGGTCTAATCCATAATTGCTGTAGCTTACTTGACGAAAACTCTCAAAAACATCTGCTAGCAATAATAAATCTGTTTTCAAATATAAATCATGATAATCACCAAATGTTTTACAACTAAATTTATTCCAAATATCTTGTGCATATTTGTATTCGTCATCTGTGATATTTTCGTTTTTGAGTTGCGAGTAAAATTTATCTTTGCCGGGCAGAGAAGTTTCATTAAATCTGCACCAATCGTCGAGATACTCGTACGGAAAGATACCTTTTTTTGTCAGATCGATATAGTTTTCACCGAAGCAACTTTTTAGGTTAGCGAAATTGCTACAACCTTTAACAAGCTCATCTAATGATGCTGCCATAAATTGCAGATTGTCAATAAAACGTAATTTACCGAGCGTCACCGACATATACTTTTCAAAATTATTTGGAATACATTTTATTACGTTATTTAATTTTAGTTTAGCTTCATATTTTCATCACAAAAAGCTTCCACAATGATATGACTGTCATAGCGACGAAAATTATGTAAAACTACGGGAATAAAATCTGGAGCATGAAATTTTAAATTACAACTGTTATGAGCTGCTCCACGATATTGGCCGGTCAAATGACAATGATCTCGCACCTTATCACGGGCTCCGTTAGAATCCACCAACAACTTTTCACAAATATGACAATTAACTGCCTCATCGAAATCGAGTTGCTGTTTAGACATTATTTTCATCGGAGCTGTTTTAAGTAATCTGTTAGAAATTTTATTAACTTCGTCTATTAAATTTTTCAATAGCCATACGGCAGGATTTTCACCTCTATATAACTTTATCGGAGTTGAAAATTTATCGTTAGCGCAACAAACTACTTTATAAGCTACTCCGCAAGGAATATGTTGTTGTATTTTTCTAGTACTGGATTTATTCGGATTATTTTCTGCTCCAACCACAGGAACGAGTAGACACTCGAAATCAGCGTAAATAACAAAAGGAATATTTAGTTTATGATTATAATTTTTAAATTTTAATATTTGTTTCTTTTTCGCTAGGCATACTTATTCTTTGAACATTGACACAGTATTTGAGATGCTCCTGCAGTCTTCCATCGCTAGAAAAACCGTGCAAACATCTATAGCAGAAATATTTTTTATTTTTATTTTTACTGTACTGTCTGCCAACTAGGCCGTTAAAGATTTTTATCCAACAATAATGTCCCTGATAAAATAATAAATTTATTGTATTTTGTGTAGTATTTTCTGAGATATGTCTCGGGTAAACGTTTTCTCGCTCATCTAGTCCGAAAACATTTACTGAGATACTGTTTTGTTTTTCAAACTTTGGTATATAATTTTCTGCTACTGGAAAAGTTATTCCTAAAAAATTTAGTTCGTCTTTGTACGGAAAATACTTGTTAACGCGATCAGCATTTTGTTCTTTTGGAAACATCGCAGAAAGAATAGACCATTGAAAACATTTGTCATCATAGTTTTTACATTAATACAGCATTTTTTGTTTTTAATTTTTTGAGGGAGATCGACGTAGCCAGCGCTATTAGCGCCGCTGCCGTGAAGTACGTTATATTTTCCTGTGTGAAATAAAACTTCTTTTATCATTTCAAATTTCCAACCTGATCCTGACGAAGTAAATTCTTCTAATTTTTTGTTTATTTCTTGATGAATTTCATCGGCGACCATGGCAATGTTTGTTTCAGTCAATATTTTTCTCGATTTTGCTGTTAAATATGGTTCTGAAATTTCGCTGTCAAAACTTTTTGTTTCAAAAATTATATCAAGTATATCTTCAACTGCGTGTAACTTTGATAAAATCGTATGATATTGGACTATAAGTTTGATACTTTTATGAGCCGCAAGTTCTTGAGCAATAACTGGTTGTAAAAGATGAAATAAATTTGTGGAGCTAAAATTTGCTAAAATTTTTTGATCATCAAATTTGTAACTGTTATCGTAGCCAGAAAATGCTGAAGCATTTTTTTCTGATTTGATAATGTTCTTTTTAGTAATATCTCGCAATTTTAACATTATATATATATAATAATATTTTACATTTAATTGAACTTTTTAAGATTCCTAATTAGAGATATGAAAAACCTTATAGTATAATGACAGAAATTTTGAGATATATCGAAATGACAGCGGAAGAGCTAGAATTGTATCATGTACATCCGAAATACAATTTATATAAAGCAAATATGTTAGGTTCTGTTATTAATATAGAATCTAAAAAATCTGTTGGCATATCAACACCAGCTGGTATGTTAATTTCAGTAAAAGGCGATAATACAGAAAGAATTAAAATGTTTAGAAAAGATTTTATTTATACTTTGTTTTGCGGTGATATTCCAGAAGGACAACGAGTATACAGAGCAAATGGCGCAGTTGCTGATGATAATATTGAAAATTTATCATTACAAAATGAATTTCAACCTCATCCAATATTTGATTTATATGAGGCAAATGATAAGGGAATTATTCGACATATAAGAACAAAAAAAGTTATTGGAAGTTTAAAAAGAAATGGATATCTTGGTGTTAATATACGTGGAACACAAAAACTAATTTTGTTCATTATCAATATCATCGTTTTGTGTTTGAAACTTTTAACGGACTAATACCTAATGATCTAGTTGTTGATCATAAAAATGGTATTAAAACAGATAATTATTTGGAAAATCTAGATTTAGTTACGCCAAAAGAAACCACAAGACGTGGAGCCGGTTTTGATGGTTCTAATTTTAAAAATCCAGCCAGACAAATAATTTCAATAAATCTCGAAACTGGAGAAGAAATAAAATTTGGATCAATAGCATCTGCGGGAAAATATCATAAAATTGATCCACGTGCAATAATATTTGTAGCTGATAATGTAACAAAATCAGCAACGTCAATGTTGACATTTGATAGATTTAGTTTTAAGTACGATAACTAATGATATTTTCTATATCATTTCGAGTAAGACAATTATGACTAAATTCCATGACATCGTCGCGATTAAATCGTAACGTCATCATTTTATTTGTATCGAGTTTTATTTTATCTGCTGCTGTTAATAAAAATTTGTCAGAATCGCCTAATGTTATCATAACATCAACAAAATAAAAATTATGTCCCAATAAACAAATTCGAATTGCCTCAGCTAATTCTTTATGATTTAATGTATTAACTTTTTAATGATATTTTATTTCTCCGAACATCTTATTATTTATTAATTAGACAAAAGATTATTATAATACTGAACTTAATTGAGAGACTGGCTAAACTAAATTTGGGAGATTTTGTTTCAGTTTCAAATTTTACATCAGAAAATATTACTAATGACAGATTTGCTGGTTATACTGAAAAAGATATTTTGCATAACTATGACGACGACGAAGATGATGTTGTTGTTGGTAAAATAATATCTAAGCAGACCAACAACTGGGCAATATTATGTTAAGTACCATATTGCTAAAAAAATAATAAAATTTATTTTTACTGTTGCCGAGCATCAAATATTTTGGCAACTTATAAAGCCCTTTTTAAACGTAAAAAAAGCTGGACAACAAAGAAATATAAAATACGATTTTATTGTTGTTAAAATATTTAATTTAATGTCAGTCGATGGTGCAAGAAAATTACATTTAATTTCTTTATGTAAACCAGTAAAATGTAAATCAGTATTAATAAAATACGAAGAAATTTATAATAATATTATTCAGTCGATGAAATCACAGTCGATGAGATCGACTTAGTTGGTACCCAGCTATTAAATTTATCGCCATATCCACGCCATTCGACTAAACTTTTGTTGCCGCGCTTTTTAATAACTTTTTCAATAACAAATATATCTTATTCTGTTTTCTGAAGTTCTTGCTCGTAAAAACTGCCAGTTATAGGCTCACCTAATAAATCTGTCAACGAGTATGTAACTGGTATTGTTAAAAGTACTTTATCAACAACAAATACTTCTTCACTCCAGTTATGAGTATACCCTTTCTCAAATGTTTTTTTCGTCAAAGAAATTCTAACTTTATCACCAACTTTAAATTTGTGTCGTCGGTACATGTTTTCGTTTGCTAATATTGGATTTGCAATCGCGTCGTTCGGCGACATTTTACTTTTGCCTAGCGAAATGGATCTGTGTTTCGTGTTATTATACTCGTCAACAATGTTTTGTAAATTGTCAATATATTTTCTCGTATTTTTAGCTGTCAAATATTTGTGGATTTTTTCGTTGAGCGTGCGATTAAATCTTTCAACGATGACGCTTTTTCCCTCATTTCCTGTAACATATTTTTTAATGTTATTTTGCTCTAAAAACTGTTCAGATTTTTTATTCAAAAACTCCGCTCCATGATCAGTCCAGATTCTATTTGGTTTTCTTTCTGTGTTAACAATAATTTGTTTTAGCGCATCAGTCATCGATGTCCCTGTTTTATCTGAAACGGGTATACTAAAAGCGTATTTGCTAAAAACATCTACAACATTAAAAGGATATCTCTTTGGAGCGCCATCAGCGCCAACGTTATATTGGGCTAGATTTGAAGCATCAACTAAGTCTATCGCCCAGATATCATCAACGGCATTTGCGACAACTTTACGTCGCGGAAACTTTTTTTTTAGGTCTGTGTAGCTGAGACGCTAGCGTCTCTAAGGCAAGATCATCATATCATTCACTTTTACCGAGTCTAGACTCTCCGAGTCCGAGTTTATATTTTGCTCCAATAAAACCCTGGACCAGCCTTCGGTCAACAGGTTCTCGCATATTTATAGGTTTCTTATCACGAAGTTCGTCTAACATTACTTTATCGCAGCTATGTTTATTTTGTTCGCTTTCTGGAAGATCAATATCTCTGTAGCAGATATCATGGCACATTGCTAGAGCGTCAACTTGATTGTAAAGCTCTTGTTCTGGCAGTGGATTATCGTTTTCGTCAAGTTGTTTATCAAGAGGATTATAAGGTCCAGTATATTTATGACCTGGCAATGTCCAACCGCCTTTTGGTTTCGGCAATTTTCCAATAATTTTATGTATATCTATACCTGTTACAATTATTTCTCTGTTCTTGCATTTCTGACAATATGTAACAATTTTATTTTGCTCGAGACACAAATCTCTATCGCAATCGCAGTCGCATGTCATTATTTATTTAGTCGTCTACTAAAATAATCTTGTCAGGGTAACCCGCTCCGGACAACTTTGTTTTTGGTAAAAACATACTTTTTTTTTCTTCCACAGATTGCACAAATACTTTTCAGCATTATTCTATTATTTTTTGTTTTTTCTGTTTTTTCGTCTTTATTTTCTGTTTTAGTTTTACACTTGAGACAATATGTTGACATTGTATATCAGTGAGTTTAGATAAAATTTAATGCAATCTCATCATTAGCGTGAGAAGGTTGTTTGTCAAATTGCAAAATAAACTTTAAAAAATCTGGATTTTCAGTCATCTGTTTAATGAACATTACGCAATAATATCCACAAGCGGAAGTTCCAACTGGTTGAATTTGATTAGACGAATAATTTATTATTTTCGCAAGAGACTTCGTCTCTAGAGACTTTGTCTCTGGAGACTTCGTATCTTGCATTCTACTCATATATTTTTTTACTGCGTCACTTGGTGGAATTCCGAACGAGTCAAAATAATTGTTATCATAAACAGCTACCCAATGTGTGCCAGATCCGTCATTAAAATCTTGTATATTTATAACGCACGAACCTGGAGTCGGTGGAATCGCCATAAGTTCATCTTTAGAATAAACTCCACTGAAATTTTTTACTTTTTTTAGTGTGTCAAGTATATCAAAATTACTTAACGCAGACTTTATCTCCTTGTTCCTGGCAACATTAGTCCTCGTCCTACTCCTAACAGATTTGGCAATAGACTTCCCGCCAATTCTGCTAGTAACGGGGCTATTGGAATAAATCCACCTTTTCGCCTCTGTCGTGTCTTTTTTTCGTCGTCTTTCTTTTCGTCGTTGTCTTTCTTTTAGGCATTATATTTATCAATCACATAAAATTGTTACCATCGATATTCATACGAAAATTTTCTTTATACCACTACCTTCAACTGCCTTTTTCGTTGCGCCAGACTGCTCCAGACGCTGCTGCTAATCCTAATGTACCTAACACTGGCAAAATTTTAGGTATTGACGTTCTGGCTATTACAGATAATGCCGGACCGAAGAAGCCGCATTGTTTTGCCATTGCAATTATTTGTGCAGCACTTAAATTTAAAACAAAAGGTTTTTTGCGCTTGTATTTATTTACTTGTTTTTTGGTTAACATTAATTTTGTTAAAGTACCTAAGGTGTTAGAGTTGACCTTTAATGAAACCTGCCTCTGTTTTGCAACAGCAGCTACTAATTTTTTAACTTGACCATCAGTTAAATATATTTCTTTTACAATATATTTTGTCATCTTATATAACGATTACAGATTAAACTTGGACTGACATTTTACCTCCGACAGAATCAACTGTAACAAATTTATCGCTTATTACTAACGCATACACGTTTAACTGCTCTGCTGGAGCTGGAGCTGCTCCTAGTGTCCAAGTAATTTCAATATCAGCTGTGCTGTCTACAGCTCGCTCGCTATGTTTACTAACATCAAAATAAAATATCGGATAAAGTTTACGAAATTCCTCTACTGATATCTGAGATCCATCTCCAACATCTTTATATTTTTGCAGTGCGTCGAGCAGGTACATGTAAGGTCTAGTAATATTTTTATTAGCTTCATCTGCAAAATTACATTCTATCGCTCGCTCCGGATATTGCTTTGAATTTATTCTAGCATATATTCGTCTAACATCAGCGCTATCAAATATCGCATTATTTTGTTGTTGGTTATTACGTCGAGCTTGTCTCTGAAATACAACAAATAATTGCCGTGGTTTTTGTTCACTTGGTGTCGTTGTGACTCGCCATGTGTAGTCGGTGGTATTCGGAACTGCTGTTTGATATATTCTATGTTGCTAAAAATAAATTCTGTTTGTGTGTTTTTCCAGCATATTATTTAATTCCGCCATTTCAGTGATAGACAGAGTTATTCTTGGCATCCATAGTGCAAGTTTGTTTATGACAAATTGTACATCAGCCCCACCTGACCTAAACAGGCAGTCGTTTTGTTCTGATCGATCTAAAATAAGAGTATGTTTAACTCCACGAAATACTTTATTATAGTCTCTGCAAAAGCCAAATATTGTACTTAGCGGCAGCATCATTGTAATTTGACGTGATCCTGCTGCAAGTGCCTTTCACTTAGCATGACCTTCATTATAACGTACACTTTTAAAACCTACTATATCATTGCTAACTAAATTTAACATTGCAGCGCCGTTCGCAGCTGCATCTGGTCGTGCTATACCAAGATTATCACAAGCAGCATTAAGTAAAACTCATGTAGCGTTTACACCAGCGTCTGCAGCTGGTGCGGCTATACCCAGCGCAGGAGCATAAACAATAAGAAAATCTCTCACATTTGTAGCACTCGCAGCAGCATCAGCTCCAGCTGCAACTGCTACTCTTGGAATAAATTCTTTAGATGTCGCATTTCCAATTCCAGTATCTTTAAACCACATCATATTAGTTGCAGTCGATCTGGAGTAATCATCGGAAAATGAAATAATATTTAAGATTGTATTTGCAACTTGTAAGTGATTTGAAATATCTTCGATAGATTGATTGACCAGCTGATATTTAGCACTTTTAAATAAACACCAACCGTCATTTATAAGAGCTACTTCTAAGTTAGCTGCAATTGCGGCAGGTGGAACAGCTACTGTCATAATCGTGCCACGAACTTCTAACATTGCTTTATGAGGAAGTAAAAATACGTCTTCGTCTCGAGTATTAAATGTTCTGGAGCCAGTCTTATTGGCTCGTTAGAATTTTCATCCAGATATTCAACGTATTCGAATTCTGTTATTGTGTCGTCTGTGTCATAAATTTCTGCTAAATCGAGATAATTTTTTACAGACATTTTTTTATTTATTAGGTTATACAAAATTATTGTGACGCTGTTACTTTAAATATTAACTTTTGCATAATTTGTTCTCCTCGTGGTGATAAAAGATTTTTTGTCGTTGTTATCATTGCTCGTTGAGTTTCTTTTGTTGGTGCGATTTCTGAAATAGCTTGTTTGATTGTCGGTATACCACGTTGTGGATCGCCTTTTATTTTATCAGCTATTTTTTGTCCAACAGCAGTTCCAGCAGCAGATGCAGCTCCAGTTGCAAAAGCTTTTGACGCGTCAAGTGCAATTGGTGCAACTTTATGAGCTATTCCTGGAGCATTTTCTATATTTTTAGCAAATATATTTCCCAAAAATCCTCCTACTATTTTTCTTCGATAAACTTTTTTTTATCTGTTTCATTATATCTGAAGTTGCATAATTTTACTTCCAAATCTTTCGCATTACTAAAAATCTTTTAGCTTTTCTTAGAAAATATGTTTACTGTTCTCGTAAGTGTAAATAATAAGTAACAATTTCATAGTTAAGATCCAGTTGTCGTCCAAACTGATCTGTCAACTGCATATTTACTTCTGTTATTTGATTTTCAACATTTAACGGATAATAAATAACTTGACGTGGATTAATTTGCATAAGAGATCCCGGCGGAACATCTGGTGAAAAACTATGTATCGTTTGTCCTTTACTACCTTTAGCTGAATAAGATCCAGATGCGATAGAGCAATTTACCAATATTGTGTTTACATCAGTTATATTTACTGGCAGTTGACCGTCATACGTTTCGGGATTATCACAATTAAGAGCAGGATATACATAATTATAAAATCCTATCAGTGGTGCGATACTTGTTGGTGATACAAAACCAACTGTTATATCTTTTAATGTCATTCTAGCTCGTAACGTATTATAATTTGGTGTAAGCTATAAATTATCAGCTATACCTTTATTTTTTGTTATAAGTTCTTTTATTATTTTATTTAGATCAGTGATATTATAAGCTCCTTGTGGAATTTTAATTATTTTCCACATGACAAATGGTGAAGTATGTATAGGAACAGTAAATGTAAGTTCATCATTTACTCCAGTTTTTACATTAGCCATAGCATTCCAACAAGTGCAGGAAATTAGTCCAATTTCATATTGTTTCTCACGATCTAGTTCTATTGCCGGAATATACTTTACAGAAAAATTTGTGCTATCTTTATCAGATTGACTAGAGTCTAGTAATAATGTTGCTGACATTTTAAATATAAAATTGTTATATTAAATCATTACACAAATTTATAAAATTAAATCGCCTTGATTTATATCAAATCGTGATGTAAAGTTCTGTATTCGTCAGATGTAAATAAATTTTCTGATCCCAAATTATCATGTCAATAATTTCATTGTCAATTTCAGCACCAACATTTCCAGCTTCTTTTGATGATATCAATAGCATTAATCTGCCTATCATTTCAGTAACTGATGAAAATATTTTAACTCCAGTTCCAGTTTTTTCTTTTTCTAAAAGTTTTTTTAAGCGATTATTATCAAAACTTTTAAATAATTTTAAAAAAGTTAAATTATTTTTTTCAACATATTCTTTATCTCTAAATTTGTCTGCAGTATTTTTAAAAACAGCAGCAATAACAGCATTTCTAGTTTTTTCATAAAGTCCTTCAATATCTTTTATTTCAGCTGTATCAATTTCTCCGTAAGCTCTTATACTTTTTCTGAAATATCAGTTAATTTTTTAATAAGATTATCGTATTTATCTTTTTTCCAATTATAAATATTATCAACGTCAGAAATGTCATTATCTTTCATAAAAGCAAAATATTCCGAATCCATTATTTCTTGTTTTGCTTGGTTTTTATATTTTTTACGATAATTTTCATTATCTTCCTCAAGTGATTTTTGTAAATCTTCTTCAGTTATCATAGGAGCTTCATATGTGTATGTTGATTCTTCTGGTTCTTTATCCAATAATTTTGCTTCGGTACTTAAGT
Source organism: Megalonaias nervosa (assembly GCA_016617855.1). Lineage (NCBI taxonomy): Eukaryota > Metazoa > Mollusca > Bivalvia > Unionida > Unionidae > Megalonaias > Megalonaias nervosa. The sequence continues at coordinate 21,503 of JAECUM010032109.1, forward strand.
TACTATTGTGACGACTTTTGTGTTCTTTATTTCTTATATTATTAATAGCCTTAATATAAAGATCAGCAATAATTCCATGTCGATATAATTTAATACTCTCACGATAATTTTTATTTTCTAAAACTATATCGCTACGGTTCTTCTCAGTATCTTCTTTTATTTTTTCTAGCTCTTCAATTTTTTCGTCTGCTTTAAAATTATCTTTGCTAACATGATGTATTCTCACACCTTTAAAGTTATTATATTTATTATTAAAATCTTTATATTCGTTATCTCTTATTTTGCTATTTATATTTTCTAAATCATTTTTAAATCTTTTTATTTCTTCTATAGTTTTCCTCTCTCTTCTAATCTCTTCTTTTTGTTCTAACCTTCTCTCAATTGGTCTAACTACTGCTGCTTCTGCTAATCTTTGTTGAAGTTCCAGTGGATTATTTATTAGCCAATCTAGTTCAGTTTGTCTTACAACTGGATCAGGGATATTTGCTACAAGTGCCTCAGCTAATCTTCTTTTTTCTTCTTCAGATCTCTCAATAATTCTTCCAGCAGTTGTTTCTTATTGTTCTTTAACTAGTCCGAGTAAACCTTTTTCCTGATAGTCGCTTAAGTTCTTCTTCTGATAATGGTTTAGTTTCAGGTTGTTTTCCAAGTAAAGTTTCAGTAACTGGTTTGAGAGCGGCGGCTGTTGTTTCTGCTGTAACCACTTGACCACGTCGTGCTTGCTGTACTTGCTGCTAAAATTTTGCCTGAGACTGCGCAAGTTTTTTACATTTTCTATATGTTTTCTGTACTTTGCTTGCCTTTTCATTAATTATATACTATTTTGTATAAAAATTACTGTAGATATTTTTCAATACAACATCGAAACATTTTACTCGTATCATTTGTTAATTTATCAAACAAAAAAAGTCATATTTATTTGCCGTTGCTTTATGATATAATTCAATAAATTTATCTTTTGTTACATCGCCACATTGCTCGTTCGCGATATTTCTAACATCAACATTGTCAAGTCCTGGAAATAATATAAAACAACCAGTATTTCGCCTAATAAATTTGTCAACATTATAAAAACCTTGGGCGAGATAAATAGAATTACATTTTTTATTTCGCGACAGTAAAAAATAAAATCTTATTTTATTCATTTCCTCGTTGTTTAGCGAAATATCATCAAAAACAACTATCTTGTGTTCGGACGAATCAAGTTGATTAACTGGAACGAGTTCTTCTGGTTGTTTGATAACAAAAAATCTTCGCTAGCCTCAAGATCATCACGAAGTTTGTTATTATAATTGTTAAGTAGCTCGTACTTATCTTGCTGCGGGTTAATCGTGTAAATATAAACGCGATCGTAGTTAAAATTATCTCCGAGAAGTAAATTCATAAGCAAGTTTGTTTTTCCCGATCCAGTTCTTCCAACAATAAGATAATGAGAATCTGGAAGTTCATTGTTATGTTTATGTTTTACCAACCGCTCTGTATCAAAATTTAATATCGATGATTTTGCCATTATTGTTATACAATTTTATGTTATATAAAAAAATTGTCAGACGATAAATAAATAATGAGCTATTATACAAAATTCGGAACATTAGTAGGAGATTCATCAGCTAAAAGTACAACAGTAACAGACGGTAAGGTTGATTTATCAGGCTATCTAAAAAAATCCGGCGACACAATGATGGGAAACCTGTTTATGTCAAATCAACGAGTACTAGGTTTAGAAACAAATTATCCGCCACTGATAGTTGCTGATACACAAGCTGTTAGTTATGCACAACTAAGATCAATTGACGACAGCAAGTTAGATAAATCTGGTGGAACTTTAAGCGGTAACTTAGATATGTCAGGAAAAAAAATTATAAATTTAGAGACCGGGTATCCACCAGCAAACTTAAATCAAATTCAAGCGGTAAGTTATTTACAGTTAAAGTATGTTGATGATAATAGACTTGATAAAATAGGTGGCACAGTTACAGGTAATATCAATATGTCAGGAAAAAAAATTATAGACCTTGGAAACCCAGCCGCAGATACAGATGCAGCGACAAAAAATACGTCGATGATCAAGAATCTAAGTACGTATTAGTCAACGGTGGTGTAATGCGTGCATTTCTCAACATGAACAATAATGGTATTAATGATCTCAGAACACCAGAAACAGATTTTGACGCTGTAAAAAAAAAATACGTCGACGATATTAATATTCTAATAAACGATGGAATTAACGCTATTAAAACTGATTTTTCTAATCACGTATAAACGTTTTTAAATTTTCGTAGAAATATAAACAAATCTATTAATGAATTTTTGGGAAATCCAGCGGTTGTAGATATTAAACTTGCTGAAATTAACATAAAACTAAACGATATTATTAACGGAATTCCTAATATCATTGAAAAACGAATCTGATTAAAATTCCTCATAAGCAGATCATCAATATTGTATACACAGTAGCATCAGGATCAGCAACATGGACACCGCAAAATAACATTATCAAACATACTGCAGAAGTCACTGGAGTATATAGGATGTCCATATTTAGCGGTGCAAAATTTAGTATATATACCTCATATCTATGGCGTCATTCAATCGATAGTTTTTCTGGAACTGTATCTTCAGTGTTAAATAAAAATACCGAAGAAATATTTCTACTGGAACCATCTGATAAAAAATTTGTAACCGCAACGTCTTACTGGTGGTGTCTGGAATTTATCGCTGAAACACCTCGATTAAGTTAATTATAATAAATCAAACCCAGGGACTGGCACTATTGTATAAAATCTGTAAACATATATTATACAATAAAAAAATATAGTTGATTTTAATTATATTTCAGACAAAATTCCAAAACAAGATGTGGACGCTCTAATGCAATATTACAAATATTATCATAAAAAAACTTTGGTGCGTGAAAAAATGTTACAAATACTATAACAGAATACTTCGAGTGATATCATATTTGTCACTGTTAATGACTAGCTCCGGTATAATTTCAAGTGGAGCATCATTAAATCCGTTTTTGTTAATAATATCTGGTGTCGGTGTTTCTCTTGGAACGGCGTGTAAAAAAATTGAGCCTCGTCTTGCGACTAAAAAGAATGCTTGTAAAACAGCAAGTATCACCTATAAAAAATTACTTGCTCAAATACGATCTTATTTGCGGGGTATAAAATATGATATGGACGATTTGATACGCGAGTTCAGTATTATTGACAGTATGTTAACAGATATTCTACCAATGAGAGTTAGCAGATATGAAAAAGATTATCATAAAATATGGGTTACAACAGTAGATGTTTAATTTTGTATAGCTTTAGAAATATCATTGTCAGATAAAATATCAACCATATTGTCAATAAATGTCATCACATCATCTGCCCAACCCGCTATTCTCATATCATTTTCAGTCGCGAATAACCATACTGACCCATATTTTGGTGATATATGATATCCAACTTTTTTAATACAATCGCTTATTATTTTAGTTTTTATACCAGTATAGCTTCAGGCTGCTCTAATCGAATTAGATCTCTTACAAAATTTATTTGTCAGATCAAATCCAACATGTCTCTTTGATTGACATAAGGACATTATATATAATATTTCATTTGTTTAATATAAAATTTTGTCTAAACTATAAAAATAATAAGTATAGGGATTGTAATAGTAGTATAGGTATTTGAGTTGTTCCTATCTCAGAGACCCCCTACCCCGACAAAACAAATTTTGTCAGAAATATGAAAGTCATCATTTTGAGCTAAAAAAAAAGGCTGCTGACAAAAATTTTAACGTATAACGTTTTGGAGGGGTAGGGGGTCTCTGAGAGAGGAACCTCAAAATACCTATACTACTGAAACTAGTCTGCCCCAGATGAGGGCAGGAAACTCATTATGGATCGTCTTCCAGGAAGAAGGTTTCTCATGCGAGTTGCCAAGATAAAAATCTCTCCTACTCTAGAAACTTCACTAAGTGGAATCAGGGGAAATATACAACGACTAAAGCATGAGGAAAGGTGAGCTTCCCTGAGGTCAGTGGAAGCCAAAGCTCTGCTAAATACTGCCGGCAAATCCTAAACCAATGCAGCTAAGGTGGAGAAGAAAAACAAACGTTCCATAAATTCTGTCTATATCCAGACAATTATTGCCTAGTCACAGGAGGAGGCCAGGTTTACAGTCTTGACACCGTCAAAACCCTTATGAGCAACATTCCAAAGCTTAAATAAAGCAGAAAATGAAATTGTTGCATTTCAAAGTATGACAAGTAAGAAAGTCAACGCTACTTTAGAAAACAGGTTAAATTTAACAAACCAAAAGAGCAACAAACAAATGGCCACAATGGTTATAGTAACAAAGTGACATTTAGGAAGGTCAGCTCTAACAGCGAGAAACCGATAATATCTAGCCCATCCAAAAGAGCAGCAGGCCGCTGGCGCCGGTGGAAACGCATGCACTAAACCGCCAGTAAAAATGCATGGCTTAAGGTCTGTTTACCCTCAAGAAACATTTTGAAAAGAAAATGTCAGAGTTAATTTCAAAAGAAAACGTTAAAACTTTATAACCTACAACAATTTTTCAAGAAATGCTGATACCACCGCTGGTGGGGAGTTCATCATCATCATTAATAAAACTCCTCACAGCCAAATTATTCTCAGTACTACATTGCAGGCTACAGCCATCTTATATCCGTAAACAAAATTATTATACAATACTTAATCCTCGAAGCACTCCATTCAATCAATCTGATCATGTTGACCATGCTGACTCCAAACTCTCTATTTGGTGGTTATTTTGTCCCTGTTGTACAGGAATTCAATTCTATTATTTACTTAAACAAACTTTCCTTGTTTCATGCCGCATGTGTTTGTTTGTGTGTGTGTGTGTGTGTGTGTGTGTGTGTGTGTGTTCACTAAAATAAGTAACAGAAAAGAGTGAAAGACAACAATCTTTGTAAAATTAAAAAAAAATTATTTATTTCCCTGTAATACAAAGTGAAAATGAGAAAAAACGACTTAAGGTATTACGAATTAAATCCCAAAATAATCCAAGAATTACAGACACAAGTCCTAGTAATTTAAAGTCCTGAATAAAATTCAGTAAAAGTCCAGAATAAATCCGAAAACTGAAGTCGATGACGTGTCTGCTATAGCTTATAGAGTATTGACTTGTCAACAGTCTTTTGTTGAATAACAGCAAAATAATTCCAGGTTTGAATTCACCATAAATTCCAGTGAATGTCTTGATCCAAGTATTTTATCACAGCACTTTTGTATTTCCTGAGTAAATAATCACTTTAATTCAATAATTTGAACAAAA